>OMLM01009022.1:42429-64328 GCA_900302695.1 Helostoma temminkii | reverse complement strand
TTAACCTAAAAGCATTTTAGCCTTCATCTTATGCTAGTCTACTCCTCTACCTCTACTACTCTTCAGAATATCTCATCTCCTACCTAGGGGGTTACATGTTATATATATATATATATATATATATATATATATATGTGTGTGTGTGTGTTAAATCCACAACAGTAAAATATATATTTTACAGCTGTAATATACTTACAGCTGTGTAATAGCACATATATAATATCATAATATATTTCTGGGGGTTGTGCTATTGGTAGAGAGAATTTGGAGGTCCCAACCTCAGTATTCACAGTTTTGTTTTGACATGTTTTGGCATATTCACCAAGAAATAATTGGTAAGTTTATTCAAAAAACAACTGTTAGTCACAGAGCGTACATAAGAAATTCAGCATCCTGGAGCTTCATTTCCATCTTGTTGTCTTTACCATGAACATTGATCAAACCTCCTGTGAAACAGACAGTCACAACAATTCCTTGCTCTTGCTGTAGAGCATGTTTGCGTTGCACTTTCTGCAACTCATCTGGTCAAGTTCTCTGCAATTTTCTTTGCCTCTCATACCTAAGGTAAAAATGCAGATGTACCCCTGTTAATCTGTGCCATTGTGCCACACCGCATGTTAAGAAAAATGTTGCCCCTCTTCCTTGAAATGAGCCAGATGCTCCTGACATTGCTGCACCGTAGGGAACACCTGACATTAGCACAGGGCTGTGTTTAATATGTATAGAAGCCCTTTTCTCCTTTAGCAGACAGAGCCTTCATTGGTGTGCCTTACCATCTCACTAGCTTGAAGAGATGAATTTAAACACTGACCCCAATCCAGATAGGATACACATGCCTGAGGTAGTAAAGTAAAGCAAAGACAGAAATGTTTTGAAATGTTCTGAAATGCTGTCTGGTGGGCTTAAATTTGTCTAAACATATTCATCTCTCACATGTCAATTGTTTGTGCACGGTTCAAACCGTGTACTGAGCCGTGTTCCACCGAGGGCTATGCACTGTTTACAGTTTAATTGCTGCCTAGGGCTTATTTTCTCTGTCTAAGACATATCAAAACAGATCTCAATGGTCTAAAGTTTTTCTTAAGGTTTCTGTAGTGACCATAAGCACTCCAGGTAGTGCTGCACCCCATTTCTCTGGGAACTGTCAAGAGAAAAGTCAAAACATTTTGTTCTAATCTAAAGACTAATTCGTCAAACTAATCTTTGTAACACAAACATGGGTAGGAAACATGGGTATTTTGCTAAAGCTGAATGAAGGTGAATGAAGCAGAATAAGCTAGGATGTGCTCCTGTGCAGTATAACCCCTTTTATCCTGGCCTTTTAAAGCATTGATTGCGCCAATACACCACCTTGCTGTGTTGTATACAAACGTGCAAACCAATGCAGGGTTTCTGTGCTGACCTTCCTTTAAGCAACCTCAAGAGGTAGCAGCAAGGGCAGGGTGGGGGAAAGGTGTGAAATTTCTGTGTGTGAAATCTGTTTTTCTTGAACAACAGCTTAATGTCTTCTTATTTAGAAATACATTTTCTATTTGTTACTGTAACAATGTAAGTCAGAAAACATTAAAATGACTGTAATTCATATTTAAAGTAATATGAATTTAAAGTAATATGAATTACACTAAAGCGGCCTTTTACAGCAGCATATTGTTCTTTTTACAGCATCTTTACAACTACTATGAATGAAATGGCTAGATCATTTTAACAAAAACGTTCACCAGAAGTAATTAAATAAAAGGGATGGGCATGTCAAGTAAAACACTTTTCCATATATGCAAGGAACTATTTAACATTAATTAATTATATTTGTCGATTTTACAAAGAAACTGCAGTAAAGTAAAGAGTACTGCACAGTTATAATAAGGGCTGCAAGAAAGACACATTGAACTGATTGCATATGATGAAGAAATACAGAGATATACAGTACTGTAAGTCACGGCCAACGTGCCCAGCCTTAGAGCTGATGGGAGTCTGAATACTCAAGCTTAGTGGCTATTTCAGTGCTTGTTCCCAAAGGGATGGGTCTTAGCAACATGCCAAAGGACATTATTTCATGCATCACTGAGCTGCCTTGAAACTAATGCAACGAGTTTATGATTTTCTGGCTTCTAGAGAATCAAATTTGTAAGTATTCCGATTCTTTGTCGCTCAGTTTGTGTGACCTCAGTGTACCACATCTGTATACGAATCTGTTTGCAAATTAAAAACAGACTTCTAACTTTCCTGTTACTTATTTTTAGTGTCACAAAGGAGTTTAAAGTAAAGGCATATCAATGAGGATTGAATTCTACATTTGCTGCACACTGTTGAAACAACAGTTTTGTGAATTAGCATTTAAAAACCCTTTCCTTAAACTGTGAATGCCACTACATCTCTGAAAACTATGGATGTCCAAGAACAATAGAGCACAACACATAAAACTATCTTGAGACCTGTAATTTGTGCTTGTAATTGTATGCTGTCTGGCCCACTCCATGTTACTCCATATGAGACTGCCTAAAATGCATTGCTGTTGTTGCAAATTGTACATATACAGTTATTTATTCCCTGAACTGTGCTCATTATGTTATTGCCAAAATGTTCTTTATCTTGACAATACTCATTACCTCCATCCTGATCCATGAAGACAGATTCAGTGTGCTGTGCTTGTGTGTGTCTATCATTGAAATCTTTTTATACAGAGGCAAAAATAAACTGGAAATCCTGGTATGAGATTAATATATTACAAAAAAATAATATAACGAATAGAGAGCATAGAGAGACAGAACAGTAAGGTGGTTTTGCTACACTATAATTGTGGGATGGAATTGTGTACGGACATTATGATTATGTTGAACATAATACAAAAAAAACATGCATTCCCAATTAATTAAAATAATAATTATGTAGTTTAGTTCAGTTTTAAGTACAGTGTAATAGAGTGTTATGTAAATGTATTGGGAAACAAACCAACCATCTGGATTTTAGTATTAAAATAACTTAAACAACAGGGGCTTCACCATCAACATCTGTCTACATTTATATTGATAACTGGTCCAGTTTGAATGAAAGTATAGAAAATATAAGTCCTGCCACTATAAATATAAGACTCTTTACATTTCCTGCCCCAGGTAAGACACACGAACACACGCACACGCTTTACAAAAACACAATACACTGAGAAACCACATAACAAAATACAACATTGGCAGCCCCTTATGCGCTATTGTGATGCAACTATTGCCCTGACTCTAGAGGACAGATTTGCTTCCAACGTTAATCATTGGGCCAACATAATTAGCCACTAGTCCAGTGTAACACCCCGTGTCAAATGAAGAGCAGGACTTTCCAACAGAGAGTGATTGCACTTGAAAGTCCGGAAGATTACCACACTTAAGCATAGCCTCAGATCAAATTTCCCGGTTGGCAAAGTTGATATTTGCAATGCAATTGCCTTTAAGGTTTTGAAGATTTAGCACAGAAAGTTGTGGTGTTGAACAGAATATCTAGAGAGAAATTCATGTGAATCTCCACTCATACAGGACTGTAGGCTAATTGGAATTTATAGTGAACATTCACAGCAGTGCTACAATCATGCGCAAAACTCAGTAACCCACCATGTTTGTTTTGTGTAAAACCATGTGATAGTGTTTTAGTAATAAATCAAATATAACCTTAGATGAAAAACAACACATAACACATAAAACATAAACAACATCCCAGGACATTTACCCCAAGGTCAGACCATGCAATGCTAAAAAGAAAACAAGAGCTAGATCTCAGAGCATGTTAAATGTTAAAGTCCATGACAGAATAGTTAGAAGACGAAGCAAGTACAGTTTGTTTGGAAATGTTCCCAGGACAAAGCTCTTACTTTATGAAAAGAACAACCAATGTAATGAATAGGGATCCATGAATTGAACATGAATTGCAGATTTGCAAAACTGCATCTGAACCAACCGCAAGACTTCTGGATCAATTTCCTATGGACAGATGAGACCAAAGCAGTGTTGTTTTGCCCTAATGCCAAGCGCCAGGTTTGGTGAAAGCCAAACACAGCACTTCAGCAGTATTACACCTCGAACCCACTGTCAAGGACGACAGGTTGGGTGATGATTTGAGCTTGTTTTGCAGCCACAGGACCTAGGCACCTTGTAGCCATTGAGTTGACCATGAACATTTCTTTACAACAGCATACTCTACAGTATTGATCCGAAGCACAACAGTAAATCTGTGTTTTGGAATGACCTGGTCAAAGTCCAGACCTCAACCCACTTGAAACATGGTGGATACTTGGTATTGCATAAATGTTTTTTTCCTTTTTGGCTTCATTTTTGTTTAATAAATAATGGCACGGAGAACAAAGTTGTGTTGTTCGTCTGAGGTTGATTTGAATAATACCAAAATACGCCAACCAATAAGATGGTTTTTATTATGTTTTAACACAAAAGACATAGGACATACAAAAGTTAGTACCCCTAATCTCTGTACATGATTATATATACTTCACCACAATTCAAGAAGACCTCCCTGCTTGTTTTGTCATTTAGTAACAGACATTAGGCAGTCAGTCTGATGACAATTAAATAAAATAACACTACCTCCGTAATGTCCTCATCCTTTTTTTCACAGGCATTTGTTCAAACTCTTGGGATTTCATATCTCATGGGACCTCATTCATTAAATCAGTTGTTAAGACTCAGGCCTGTTCTTTCACATCATAAAGGAATTTGACTGTCAAACAACTAGACCCACTTTTAGTGTCTCCCTGTATTGATTTTTGAATTTTGTATTGAGACACTACAAAAGATTGTGCCCCAGACTGTGAAAACCAAACTGTCTCTGAGTCATCTGGGATACATTTACCAACTTTGGATTGTTTCAGCCATAGTTATTGCTGCACGATACATGTATTACCCCCAGGGGAAATCAGAGAGTGGCAGAAAAGAATGATTAGTTGAAATGATTCAAGAAGTCTGTTTTGGCTGTCCAAAGAAAGGGATGTTAAACTAACTGAGGATTAAGGCAGGTCACATCTGTGATGTGATCCATGAGTTGCATTCACAGCCAGCTGACTGTAAGCAGTGCAGAAACCTCATGACCTGGGTCCAAATTGCTGTCTGGCATAAATATTGATAAAAGAGGCAAGCACTTCCACAGGCTGAGTTTAAAGGCACGACTGGCCAGGCAAAGAGAAGTGGACAGCTATGTGGATGAATATACAAGTGCCACACACATATACACGCACACACAATACTGAGTCCAAGAAGATAAAAAGCACTTCAATTAGTGCTGGAAATATTGATCGCTATGCTTTTCTTCATGTGCCCATTGTAAAGCAGGACACGTAGAGCAAGTGGATACAGAAAAGATGGGTTGGTTATCTATGGTGGCATCTTAATTTCTATATGAGAATTTCTTGTTAATGCAGCGCTTGCATCACACTGGTTTAAACCACATATATTTTTTTCAAGCAAGGAATTCACCACAATTAGTAGTTTCATGTTTTATTAGCTGAAACTGTCTGGAGAGCCTGCTTTTCTTGTGTGTCTGATTGTTATGATTTACAGTTATGTCACCTACATTTTGCTCCACGTGCTTTTTCTGTGACTATTTTAGCAGCACAATTATGATGTGACAGCAGTTTACACGTGTCAGCATAAATTATTGACATTTGCACATGCTCAGCTATAAATAGTGTTGCTGAAAGACAGTTTCTGCTTTTATCCTCTAAGAGACTGTTTGTTGCTGTCACTGGCCACTCTGGTTTCATACAGAACAATAGTACATGGTCATATGGACAAGGAATTGCTTTTCTGTAAGGCAGGTTGATCTGGAATTGTCTGTTACATGTAGTAAACATAAATGGCTCTCAACTTTCTATTTCTTCCACAAATATAGTACTGTACTGTATGTAATAATTAGATTGAGTAAAATATACATTTTACATATTTAAAGGGTGACTTCACCAACATTGAACTTAATTTCCATGCTTCTATTTTGGGACTTATATAACTGAATAAAACTTCCCTATATTAAAATATCTCTCTGCTTCCAGCTGAAAAACTCCAGATAGCATTGGTATAACAAGGCTGAATAGAGAGTTGTGGAATCAGACACAACAGCAAAGAATAGGAGAGAGCTGGATGTTAGAGTAGTGGCTTGGTGAGCTGCACTTGCTGGTGAACAATATGTTGTCATGTCTGTGAGGCAGATGCACACCCGTGGAGACAGAATTGAACTCGCATTGCTGGAACAAACTTCACTGGGCTCAGCTTCTTTCTAATTTATTTATTTATTTTTGGTATAAAGTCTCTATTGAGGATGAAGAAGCACAGCAGAAAGTGTTGAGCCTTAGCGAACAGAAAAGCTGATAGCAAATTAAAATGCCAACATATTTGCAAGAAAACTTGTTTCCTGCTATAATGTTGGAATCAGATATTCAACTCTGCTCTTATGAAGCAGGATACAGAGTAGAGTGTATGGATGACGAAGCAGCCGCTAGAGCTTTGTGACAGCTGCAGCTGAATGAGATGGCATACAGCGAGAGTGGCTCACTCTGTAGTAACCGGTGTTGTCTGCTGTGGTGTCTATACAGTTCATTCTCTCTGTTCCACAGAGAATGAGGGAGCACAACAGAGTTTTGAGCCACATGTGGACAGCAGAAAACACATTTTTGAATCTTCACAGCAAAGGCAAAATATTTTTTAAACAAAGCTGGGACTAAATGAAATGATGGATTGACATGAAATGCTCCAATGCAGTCTGTTTTGCATATTTTTTTTATTTGTTTTTTCTTGCAAAATACTCATGATATAAAATGTGAACATGAAGTATGCAAAAAAAGTATAGCATAGTTTTCAATACCTAAACAAAATTTAAACATCCATAAAGCACATCTACCGCTTTTCTCTAATTAAAAAGTACAGATTCTACAATCACTGGCCAATTTATCAGGTAGACAGCAGTCTGCCATGAACTCTACTTTTACAAGGTTAAAATTCCTCAGTTTTTGTTAGTGCTGCACAATTGATCTAATCACAAAGGTGTGTTATAATTATTTAAATACTTAAGTATGTGAACGTGACAACCTGCTCTGCTAATTAGGATGATCACTCAGTCTGTGTTTAAGAAGTAGAGCTTGTGGTCACATGACCTTGATGTGCTGTGGAGGCAGTGACTAGTTTCAAAAAGCACAAGCAACAACTTGTCTTTTTGGCCAGGCATTGACTACTTTATGTGAGGTTAGATGCCTACTTGAAACTCTCTGAAAAGTGATAATTCTGCTACATTTATCATTTATGTAACTTGGGCAGTGAAAACATTACAAACACCTCTCAATAAAATGCACTCTAGTAAACCTTAATAATAAACCTATAGAAGAATTATTACCTTTCTGACAGTTTAAACAAAAACAGAGAAATTAGAACCTTAGAGACTATGCAGGACCTCAGAACCCCAACTTTTTACACTCTCTGAGGTGATTAATTGTCAGTCGTGGTTTTAGAAACAACAATGATATACATTAAAGAGGGGCATTTCCTCAAACCTGTTCATGTAATGAGGTTCATTTGTCATAGTGACCATACCATCCTTTATCACAGATATTTATCACAATAGGTTTTCATAATTGATTAAACCTGGCATGGGTTTTTCTCTAAAAAATGTTAACAAGCCCTATCATTTTCCCCTGACCACAATTATGGGTCTACTGGAGAGGATGGATGTCGAATCAGAGGCTGCAGTGACGGGTTATGCTGAAGAGCCGCATGCTGTAATGGTTTACTATTGCTCATTGTCTGTATGAATGAGAGAGCACGCCATTAGCACCACAGGCTGCTCCATTCTGGTGTCTCCCATAATGGGCCAATCAATGGCAACGAGGAAATGAAAGCATAAAAACAAGGAGCTGTTGTCCGTCTAAGGCTCTCGGACAGTAAGTGGGCTGTGTGTTTTCACTGTAAGTAAGATGTTATTTAAGATGTATAGCTGCACCCATTAAAATTACTTTTTTTTGTGTTACTAGAAAATCTGCATTGCAGCAATAGTATTTTTGAAATGCAGCACTGTCTTCTATTGAGAGTGCCAAACAGAAACCAAAATCTAAAAGATGTGAGCATGTGCTCCTTTCCTATTAGGAAGAGAAAGTGTTTTAGAGGATAGGCATTTGAAACCCTCTACATTCAAGAACAGATTCCAATTATAGATCTGGGCTATGCCCGTCTCAATCTGCTTTCCCTCAGATCATACTCTGGAGTGCATGCATTTTCTCCCACAGCAAAACAAACACAAAACACATTCACATTCTAAACTACGCATGGTGAGGACAGCAGCAGCCAGAGACGAGTGAGGTGGACTATTTGAAATTATGTCAGTATGTTCTAGCTGGAAGATTTTTACCCAGAGCATTAGAAGGATGAGAGCCAATGTGAAGATGCAGCTTCAAAGTGAATAACTGTAAAACTACATCTGTTTGCTCAGATGTTTGAGCTATGTGCTTTAAAAATGCTTATTTTAAGAGCGTGAGGGTGTAGGCTTTGATGTTGATAACATGCTTATCGACATATACCGCTTAACATAGCTTTTTTGCCTTAATGATTCAGTCCCAGGCAGTGCTTGACTGCAAAATAACAAAGAACATTATTATTATTGTAGTTTAGCTCATTTTTGCACTTGTACTTTTCACATAGAATATGCACCGCTATTGTTGTTGTACAGTGTTTCTATATTGGTGCATTGAGACTATTTAATTTGACATACAGTGTATGCTGTAGGAATCTCTGGTGTAATGACTGAGTTGGTTTTGTTCTCAACATCCCTTGCATTTCATGTTTTTTCCTAAAGTATTCACCCAATAGCAGACAAAAATATATACTATTATATTATTACATTATTTAAAAATAAAAAATGTGTGAAATAGAGTTACAAAAATCTACCTGCAATATCTAGTCAGTACATTTTTCAGCTAACCACTACTTCTTCAGATCATGCAAGTTTGAGTACCAAATGCTTTTCTGGTGATTTCTCTGTATTTTTGTCTGAGATGAGATATTCATTTTAAAATGAGACAATACCAGAAGATACCAGCAGCAGATAGTTTGCTTATTAAATAAATATCTCAATCGTTGGCAATAAGTTTTATCTTATCAATAAGTTTTATTTAGGGATGTCCCGATACCAATACCGGTATTGGGGATTGGGTCTGATACTACCATTATGTAGTGTCCTAAAGTCAGCAGCAGCAGCAACCAACACTGCAGCAAACACACAGGAGAAGTTAGAGAAAAATACCCACGGCTGTTCAAATAACAGAAGTTCTTACTCAATATATTGTACCAGTTGTTGAAAATGCTGGATTCCAACACCTCCTCATCTGCTGGTGCACAGGTATGTCATCACACTACAAAATAATACGACTTTAAGAGAATCATATTACAAGCGAAACAATCTTGAGGCTCGCAAACGAGCCAAGTCATAGCGGTTGTATTTGACAATATGCTCCAGATGACTCTGCAGTGGTTTGGTGTATCACTGGTGGGGAGGTGACAGAGTACAGAGGTCTGGTGGACAGTTGTGTGAAGTGGTGTGGGAACAACCACCTGACCTTGAATGTAAGCAAGACCAAGGAGATGGTTGTGGACTTTAGAAGGAAGAGAACTAGTCTTGACACTGTGTCCATTCTGGAAGGGAAGGTGGAGGTGGTGGAGAGGTACATCTGGACATTTGTGCCAGCAGCCATCAGCCTGTACAATGACCCTGACATTAGTATCGCCAACAAAATTTTACATGCTGTAGCGTGGACACTGTATACTATTGTAGACATTTGTCATAAGATAATTTTTAACATTTCGAAGATTAAATAATATACTTTTCTTTAATTAGCTTAAAAACTCTAGAGACAAGCAGAACTTATGGTGGCAGAAAGCACACACATACACCAACCAAAAGTTACATGTGTAACTAGATACCCAACATCCTGCTCAAATATGCCTAACCGACTGCTGAATACAATGTGCAGATTCAATAATGAGAAAATAAACAGTCAGATATTGCACATACAACTATAAGGACAGTTTTCAGTTATATGAAAACTGCAGAGATAGAAGAGGAAGACCATTCTCCTGTCTTTCGTGGTGGTGAAGCTTGCTTTTTGCTTTTTTGAAGTGACACAGTTCTGTGTGGGAAGCTACAAAATGCTAATATTTATTTAATATTAACATGATTGATAAGTTCCCTGTGTTAAAGTTCCATTTGATCTTCTGCCTCTGTGAGTTCTGTGTTCTGTGTTGCTTGTCTGCAATTGGTGTTCAACCTTCAGAGCAAGTCCTTGGATTCCTGCTGCCACTGCCCACCTGACAGTAACAGTATGCCTGCAAATAAATAAATACATCTCAACCATATGCTATATAATATGAAAATATTTATATTAGAAATGATATGCATGCCCATGTGCAAACCTGTGATAACATGACCTGTGATCACTAACCATGTGCTGAAGAGTAAGTGAAGCACCATGACCTATTGTATTTGCCTTCTTTGGTTGTTACATTTTACTAACTTGGTGTTGCTTCAGATAAGTTTCTACCTTTAAGAATATAAGGGGGGAATATGTATTTGGACTGTAAAACAGTAGTCCTTTTAGAATGTAAGCAATTCATGTTGGAAAATAGAACAGTCGGATTTTCTCCCAGAGGCCAAGGGAAGCCAGGCTTCCCCTCTATTTTCAAACTGCACCATAGTTGTCATTTTATTAAAAACACTCCCTGTATCAGTTTCAGGTATCGCTCTGTGCTAGTGCTGGCTGTCATGTCTCCCCCTTTTCAAACTAAGTATATCAGAATGAATGAAACAGCGCCCCTCTAAATGTTCAGTGAATGTGTGGTGAAGCACAATACTGCACTCCTATCACTAATATCATGTCCCAGAGGAGGCCAGGTAGAAGCTGGCCTCCCTTGGTAAAAAAAATCTAAATATTGACCAATCAGATGAGGTGATCACCATGCCACTGTCAAAATGTGATTGGTCAGGAGGATGCAAAGGGAAGCCACTCACCCTTTGGCTTCCACACCAATCACATGACAGCATGGAATCGACGTCATCATAAGTCGTTTACAGCAGTAACTAACGTCAAGTGTTATAGAGGTGGGTAAACTAAACTGACTCTACAGCAACAACTTATTTTTATTGTTATGGCAGGCCAACACCAAAACTAGAGCTGCATATGGAGAAGAAAAAGGAGGCATTCTGACTTTTAACAAGGAAACTTAACATCCATTCAGTGTGGCTAGCTCGTAGCGCAGACTGTCAGCTAAAAATTATAATACATATCCACTGACTCTGTTGTGGAGGAACTAATGACAAATGGGATTAATTCTATTACACGGTTATTGTTTACTTTCCAACCATGAAAGACAGGAGAAGGGTCTTCCTCTTCCAAAAAAGGTGGGTAAGATCCACACAGCCTTTTCTCTCTGCGGCTATCCTATAACTGAACTGTCCATATCGATATAGCTGAATAGTGAAAAAAGTTAAATATCTGATGTGCTAATATTGTTTGTACCTTGCTTGGAAGGATTTAGCTGCATGTGTTATTCAGCTTAAGTTGTTGTTTTATTGTTGTTGTCTCCACACAGAAGATTGTTCATAGATGTGTGGGTCTGGGTTATACTCAGGTCTGGGTTGTTTGTCTTTTTTGTGTGATAGAGACGTATATGTGTATGTCAAACGTACACAACAATGTGTTTGATACATGTACCCTAATACCCCATATCCTGAATGAATTTGCAAATATTTGAATGACTGCTGCTTTTACTCATTATTGAGTTTGTACTTTTAGTGGCCAGTTATGTGGTGAGCTATTTTGTCTTATAATAAGGCGTTTAACCCCGAACGTAAGTGTTGGCTGGTGTGTGTGTGTGTGTGTGTTCCGTCACCATAAGTCCTGCTTTTGCAAGTGCTCCAAAAACCCATCTAGTTAGTTTATATTTGCTGTACATGCAATGACATACTCCCTCATAAGACATAGATTTGAAGTCACTTGGCTTCCTGCAAAATTTTCCTCATGACATGCCACTGTAGATGAACAAAACACATCAAATATAAATATTGATCTAAGTTATAAGGTTTGACAAATGTGCCCAGAAGCAACAAACATACCTAAGTAATACTTCATGAATGTGAGAAATCTGCAAAAGTGTCAGATAAACAATATCACTAAATACAACTCTTCATTTCATGGCTAAAGAGAAGATTAAATGAAATGCACTGCGTGTGTCCAAGAAATAACAGGCATTAGTTACATTGTGGCTCTCCCATTGTGGCTGGGAGATCAGTGCCACTGCAACACCTCTGCTATGACTAATCATTCTTTTCTAGTGGGAACAGCCTCGAAGCTTTCAGTATACACTGGCAATTCATGGCAACACTATGGAAACTGGCAAGATAAGACCACATACATTGTACATACTGTACAATATACTAGTAGCAAAGATGCTTGTTTTTGGCAAAATAAGAAATTCTGCTTCCACATCCCCATTCTTTTACTGTTGCTGCCACACAGGGGCCCTCTTGCACACCTATGTGCCAAAAAACACAATTTCAGATGACGGGCTTACAAGCTAAATTATAGCTATTGGAATAGTCAGTGGTGAAAATAAAACATGTGTGATTTTTACTTGTAAAAACCAACAACTAAAACAATAACTTTGTTTTGAAAGAAAACTGTGGGATGAAAACAACAAGCCTGTTATTCAGCACACTCTCTGCTGCTGAGCACAGCCCCAAATGAATGATTCAACTAACCTGCGAAACCAGCTAGAATAACTACTGCACTCCTGTGAGCCTTGTTTTCCAAGATGGGATGTATTAACTTAAAATGAGTCAACTCAGCCAAGTATTTATGGTACCCACAATGATGATGGATGCTTTAGCTCAATGAGAGGCAAAACAAAGTCTTTGTGGTAAGACACCTCTGTGTTACTGTGTTTTAGCCCTGTTTATTTTGTTTTGAACAGGGCAACAATACCTTTAGTTTGATCAACATCTTGCCAAATGGTAAGCAACTGACAGCTATCTGTGTTTTTAAAGGCCAAGTGTGAATTGAATGTGCCAGTTGATGTAATGCAGGGTTAATTAAGGTGCACAGACTTACACATGTGAATGAACAATACTGGACCTTTTAGGATCTATGCTTTCATACAATACAGGCACTGAACGGTGTCACCACACTTTGATTTTTTTTCCTTTCTGGCAAATGGCATGACTTTTAAATTAGGTTAGAGGGGTCTCAAAGATGTGTAGGCTCACAGATTTGTAATCTGTAGTTGATGGCCTCAACTCCCACACTCACTCCTGAGTGCAGCATACTGCATCGATGTAAAAGATAAAAGATATTAGAAAAGATGCAGAATGTGTGTTTCTCTGTGTATGTGTTCTGCTCTTTTCTTAGCTGTATGTGAAAGAGATCAGGTCACATTTTTACACTAATGCAATACTGAATGGGCAATTCTTATTCATTGCTGTTACATAGTTGTACTTCTATTTATTTTTAAAGGCCACACTAGATATTTTAGGTGAACAGGCAGACATTAGCATATGTTTGCTATTGCTGAGCAAAGCTGTATACTATATGGAGCAGTAGCTGGCTGTGCTTAGTATGGCCAGGATCAATTCAGACTCATTTCTCTTTAAGGCAAATTATGCTTCAATATAGAGTTTCTTTCTATCTGTGTCTATTTCTGCCACACCATTCTTTTCAATGTCAGTTATACTTCTATTAAAACCACCTTAAAGGTCAAGGCTGACAACTATTGGAAGAACATGGTGTTTAGACTTGTCTGTATGTGACTAAATGACTCACACTGATACGAGAGCCAACTAGACATCAGTATTGGAGACAATGAAGCCTCTTTTACTCAAGTCTGAAATACTGAAAGCAGTGAAATTGATCGGATAATAAAATGAACCATCTCCTACTTGTTTCGCTGTTATTATCTGAGGCAGGAATCTCTTTCTATATCTCACTCCTGCTATTGTCCTTACAGTAAAAGACATTGATGCATCCCAGTTGAAATGCATTGTTTGCTGCTCCAGCCCCTCATCTCTAATTACAAAACGCCAAACTTAATTCTGTCTAGTTCTATTTCTTGTAGGTCGACAGCTAGGCTGTTCATGCTTCATAGCACTTCCCCCTGTCAAGCTATTTCCTCCATAGCCTAAACTAATATTGACTGGAATAGAAAATTCAAAGCTGCTGTAAACATTCAAATGTCTGACAAGCCCACTTCCAATTTCACAGATACAGTACAGGCCTGGGAGTTATTATGGCAAAACAAACTGCAATCTTGTTGTGCATTAAAGAGAAAAACGCTATACAGTTTTGATTTCAGTACAAGGTCTTCCAATCTTGTCCATCAAAGATACAATATTTTACAGGGGGAATTACATCTACATCAAAATCTCTTGTTGATTTGTGTTTTCTCAATAATGCACCATTTTACAGGTTAATGCTCTGCCTCTGCAGGGAGTTTGTTGAAGATGATGGTGATAATTTGCATTTAAAGAGACAATGTTTACCTTGAAGGCTTATCTCAGATGGGGTCAACTCCATGTCTTGTTTGAGTGATTCTGCCCTTCTGTACTTGCAGGCCTTGGAAGGGTCAGAAACCAATGTCAATGTGTCTCTCGGTTTAATTCTATTAAGCACAGGTTCAAGCTCCAAATTAAAATGCAAATTACCTCTGTAATAACAGCAAAGCGAGAGTACAGGCAGAGATAAGGTGCATTCTTCTCTTTCATTGCCGGCGCTTATGAAGTACAAACCTCTTTTTAATGTAAAACTTAATTTAATTCTGAAGAACAAAGTGTCTTAAAACACATTGTCTCTCAACAGGTTTGTACAACTTGTGTCATGTAAGAAACAAAAATGGGAAGATGGCTTCAAAGTGAGTATTGTGTCGTTCTTCATTTTGTGACTGGAGATAGTTTGTGAATTACATAGACAGCTTCTATGCAGTTGTCTTGCTAGATCCAGGTCCAGCTGCATCCTTAATTTAAGTGTTTGTGTGCTGAGGATTTATGTAAAATATAAAACAAAGTGAAACATATTCAATATAAACATCCTAACTAACAAGTATTATACTGTATGAATTTAAACTGCGCAGGGTAAACTAAGGCAATCTAAGGCAAATGATAATGACCTGTATTAGATGTAATGGTAATAGCCTAATAGTCAAAAACGGAAATGTATAAATGTTTAAAGAAGATAGAGTTACTTTATTTGTAATTACCTTTCATGTTTAGTTGTGTTTGTGAGCAGTCAATGTTTTGACTCCTTGGTTCCCTGCAGCTTTCTCAGTGAAAGCACAGTACCTTTTGGGCACACCAAAACCAAGTATATGACGTGAATGCGAGTATCTAGGAGATAACAGCTTGATGTCTCCCTAGTCTGTTATCACTGTGCAATGCTCCAGAGCAGCACAGCTGCAGGAGCAGAAGTCTTATCAATCCCCGAGTTAAGGTGAGAAAGCAGCAGAAGGATGGGAATCAGAAAGTGACTAACATTAACGCTTCAGGCTCCCACCAGTGACACCCCCTGACTGCCTACATTAAGAGAGTCCGACTAATATTCTGAAAGGCTGGCCTTTGCATTTCTACAAGGATAAGGGGGTTAAAACAATGTCATAATCTGAGTTCTTTAGTCATCCAAGGACGATTGGTATGGTGCCCTATGACACAGCAGGTGACGCAGATTCTTTGACTGTTCATTGCATACAAATTAGGGCTTTTGCTGCAAGGCAGACAAAGTGTACACCATAATTATAGGTCACCTCAGATCTCTGGACCGAAAAGCAATGAAGTAATTAAAAACAGCAAAACATGCCCCGCATAAGCACAGAACAACATAGCCATGCATCTGTGTCTTCAGTATTTAGTATATTCAGTATTACCTCAAAGGTTTATAGCATCGCCCCGGCTATCTTAGAACAAGAAATACAAGATAGTACTGCATATTGTTCAGTCACAATGAGTTGTTAAAAATCAGTAAAAGCACAATGAATTCAGTAGAGGCATTTAAAGTGGATATATTTTGTTTTATAAATGAAGGCCTGGTAAATGCCCCAGGCTATTCTTCACCTTTCTCATGGATACATTACTTTAGCTGAGCAGTAAACAATACATAATAGATAACTCATGTTCTCTGAAGTGTTGGCCTATATCAAGGCCATGTGTACTTGCAACTGTTACACATGCAAGCTATGTGGGATGACAGTGAACCAAGGCAAGAAAGTATTTCTGTATTTAGTTGCCACTGCTGTGTGTCTTACTTTTCAGCTCAGGCTTATACCAGGTTATTCGAAATTACCTTGGTGCCATTTTCTTCACTGCCAAATGGCTTCTTTCTCATGGGTAGGAGTCAGTAGCAACACTGGTTCAATAATAAGTTCAAAGTAAACTTTTTTTTTATTTTGGTTAATTTAATTTAGCCATGGACTTTCAATTTTTGTGATTTGGAAGCTACAGCATATTGTTGGATGATGAAACTGGGGCAAAGAGAGATCACAACACTGATGATTTGGAAATTTACCAGTGTTCTAATTTCAATCCATGCAGGAGATGAGGAAGATGGGAAACATGCCAAACTTTTTCCACTTGTCAACACTACCACACTCATATACAAAAAGGCACCAATAAGCCTCTAGCTCTAGCACTCAAGGCTGCAAGCAAGCAGCAGTGTCTTTATAGCAGTGTGTACAGGAAGTTCTTATTTTAAAAAATGTGATGTCAGAACAGTGTAAAAAAACAGATTTTCAAAGCTAATGAAAGTAACTGACTCTGGATATAAAGTCCCCAGAATGAATGGATTCATACTTAAACCACAAGAGGATCATATAGGGTCAATGATCTGATTACATTTTGGAACACCCTGCTGCATGAAATTCCATAATTATGAGAGCAATAACTTATAACTCAGAAATTGCTTTAATGTAACATGTTCTGCTCAAATTCAAATTGATTCCAGATACTAATTTGTATGCAAAGACAAACATGATGGTATGAAAATATTTGCTAATTATAAGTTACTTGGTTTAAAAAGAAGGAAATTAAAAAATACATATTGCACATTTTATTATTACAAAAAGTGTTAGCATTCTTCACGAGTAACTGCTAATACTGCAGTATATGTGATCGTTTGTCATGGAGAACATCATGGGGCCCAAGAGGCATACGGCAATCCAAGTGCTCCCTGGTAATATATGCACTTGTACTCCCCAAGACTTGCAAACAGACTTTGAAGTGCAAAGTAGTGGAGTTCCCTTTAACTGGTTACATTAATCTCCCACAGTACGCCTACCAAAATCAGGGTGTTTGACAAGGTAAAAAATGATGAAATTCTACAGAGCACAAGCATTTTACCTATTGTGATCTTCATTTAAACAAATAAGTGTTACTATGACTGTATAAACTTATAAATAAATAGATAAATAATTATCTGTATAAATTGATTTTAAAAGTTTTATTTGTTTTCTAAATCAAATTATCTCCTCTTTAAGCTATTTTATTCTGTTGATAAAAATTAAAAATATTCTATAAAAAATTTAGACTGATCTAAATAACTTCAACATTTTTATGAATGAAATCAAGCTCTCTGCTGTGGTGTTAACCTCAGCACCACATGGCCTTCTGTTCATTTTCTAATATTCACTATGAAAGACGAGAGGAAGTGCCTGTTCAGAGGGTTCTGATATTACATAAGTGACTGTGCAGACATTGAGGGCTTGCCAGAAATTAATTGGCACGATTAATTACAAGAGCCATATGGTCAGCAGTGTCTCAGTGCCATTTCCAGTTAGACTACATGGGAGGTGCTGGGAGGCCTGCTGACATTTTCACAAAGTCACTGAATCCAACATTTGTGTTCACCAAGTCACTTGCTCTCTGTCCCATACACACACATATGCAGAATCACCAAACACTGTATTTTTAACTGCATCGCCAAATTACTATATTCCACTGTTGCAAATTTTCAGTAAATATTTCCATCTGTCATTCATCATTTAGCCATGAAAGTGTGTGGTGTTGGTGTATATTTAAAACATTGCTGAGAACCCAGGAAGAGACAAGTCATTAGAGAACAGACTTCAAAAGAGGTCACAGGTTTTTTATCCTCCCCCATCTAGCCACAGTGTTTGAGTATGTATGGGAAAATGGAAATTGAAGTTAATAACACCAGAGAAGATTCAAGAGCTTACTTAATCAAAATGACAGGTGATCGTGCACCGTTAAAAACGAGAAAGCAGAGGATGGCGCCAACACACTCCTCAGAAATTAGATGGATATTGTCCCACCTGCCAAGGGCTGTATGAGTCATTGCAGACACTGGTTACATGGTGAGTGTACTGTATACACACAGGCGGTATTAATCAAGTCTACATTCCCATAGGGAGCGTATGATGTGTTCACTCTTTGTCATCTTGATGATAAACACTTGTTTGACCAGAGGTGCATGTGCAGGAACATGTAGCAAACTCTTAGTAATTATAGAAACTGTGCAGTTGTTCAAGTAGCATCAAGCTTAGGTTTGCAAATGTGAATGTGTGAACGTGCAATACTGTTCTGAACAAATTGGTTAAAAAAAAAACTACTAATCAGTAAGTATGTAATGTGTGCGATTATGCTTTGCCAAAATTACAGAACTAAATACATTGTATGATTAGTAGCACAGAAATGAAAGTGATGACATTCTTATCTTCAGTGCTGTTTGATATAATGAACAACAGCTTGACGTGAACCTGTAAAGTGTATTAGGGAGATTCATTCATTTAACATCTTGCAGCTTAACACTGTGTTGGGCTGAGTGTTGACTGTGATTAGCTGTGGTTAAGGTAGTTAAAAAATAAAGCTTCCTACTCAGTGTTGTTTATTGGCTCTTTAGAGTGCTATCTAAAGAACCAGTGGAGGCAGAAAGAAAGCATGAAAGTGGCAGCTATAAAGAAAAGGCTGTAGACAGCCATCGACTGAGTCATGATAAGAGATACAATATATCAACTATTCATGACACACTTTTGTTCACTGATGTTTTGTTGCCTCTTTTTGTTTTGTATCAGGCACAACTGAACTGTAAAACTAATACTACAGCATTTCTTTGTAGATTAAGGGCTTTTATACCATATATCATTATAGCAATCTAAGTGGACAATAGTATTTTCTATTTAAAAATGTGACCGTCTCCTATCAGTCTCCATCCATCTGCATAGTTAACAGACATAGCGTTAGTGTCCATGCATGAGAAGGATGAGTGTGTGCAAGTTTATGCATTTATAGGAACTGTATAAAATAGAATGAGAAGGAAAGATCAGAATACATTAGCGGAGAAACATTAAAAAAGTGCTTCTATGTGGGTCACATGAGGTCACAGATGGGTTTGATGAGACAGTGGAAATTATTTAAATTACATTCCATTGCTTTCACACTGACCAGGTCTCAAACAGGTTTTGGAAATGCTGGAGTGACATGTTAGACAGTACTCTCTACCACCATTACAAAAAAGACAAAAGTACCACATCAAAAGTATCTTTGAGCTGAATGATGTTTATCACTCCAGCAGAGTTGAAAGTAAACATCATTCCCAAGTGGTTTAGAAATGTATGGTGCATTATCGCTGTGTGTGAAGAAAACAAGTCAGTCCGTTGTTTATTTGTTTTTAACGCTGCTGCCTATGTTGAATTTAGCCTGATTCCACTGACCAAAAATATAAAAAAGTGACTGTTTTACTGTATGGTTTTAAATGTGTTCTTATCAATTCAACTGTAATGTATTGCTTATTGCATATACATGCAGTATAAGACAGTATTCCACAGTATGTTTTAGTCATACTAATACAGAATTAATGATCGGTTTCAACACATTTCAGTGCAAAATCTTTGCAGGAACCGCCTAGACCCACAGCTTGCAAGGTTAAACAGTGGTGAAATGGAAAGAATATGCCACTTAAATGAGTTCTCTATGGAACATGTGGCTTTACCAAAATAATTAACATAATGTCACACATAAAATAATTTCATCAAATTTGATATAAAAGAAAAAAAACCCTGCAGATAATCTGGTACTGAGTAAGCATGGTTTACAGTGCTACACTGATGCTACACTGATGACCTTATCATTAGGAACTATGGTTGCTTCAATTTTGCATCTTAAATTTGCAAGCAGCTGTGTAAAAAGTCAAACTAGACGAGAACTTGTCAAAACAGATCCAAATATGCCTGAGCTTGTGCACACTGATTGACAACAGCTCCTAATGCTCTAAGTCTAGGACAGTCAGTCTTCCTACCATTTTGGGAGGATAGGATTGAATGGCGTCTTTTCTCTCTCTTCAACAGTATTTTCCTTATTAATCACATTGAGAGTATGAACCGTGAAATGAAAGCCATCCTCCTAAACTACTCTGGCCTTGACTAAATAAATGGTCCTCCATGGGAAATAACTTTCCATGGGATTGGTTTGGTGGCAATATTCCAAGACTATGCAAAATACCCCAAATCTGCTGTAAATCAAATGCCAACATGAACCTTGACCAGAATTAAATAAGCTGCTTCTTTTCCACTGCTTCCAAAGAGCTTTTGATTACCCAAGATCATTTTGAAAATAACCACCCGACATAGACAGCACTGGTTTTGTAAATACAGTATACATCCAGGTCTAGAGGAAAAGAAAATCTAGCATGCATATAGTTTTTGACAAAATCTAGGCACACTTTTTTGATAATTTAAGGGGGATGTGTGAAGTTAAAATAATAAAAGATGTAAACAAAAAAAATGTGATTATATAGGAATGGCAGATGTCTTGAGCAGAAACTGTTAGCCTGTAATTTGTTTCTACTTAATTAATTTAAATACAAACAGATGAAAATTAGAGGCAATTAGCAAGACAACCTCTATAAAGGAATGGTTTTGCTGGTGGTGGCCACAGACCATTTCCCTGTCCTTATCCTTCTGCTGCCTTCTGCTGCCTGCAACATCCTCCAGCATGACCTATTTGGTGGTGGGTCAGTGATGGTCTGGGGAGGTATTTTCTTGAAGGGCTGCACAGACCTCTATGTGCTAGCCAGAGGATGCCCTGCCTGCCATTAGGTACCGGGATGAGATGCTCAGACCCATTGTAAGACCATATGCTGGTGCAGTGGGCCCTGGGTTCCTTCTGATGCATGGCAATGTGGCTGGAGTGTGTCAGCAGTTCCTGCATGATAAAGGCATTGATTCTATGGACTGGCTGTCCGTTCCCCAGACCTGAATCCAATCGAGCACCTCTGGGACATCATGTCTCGTTCTAACCCAACGACACCACGTCGCACCACAAACTGTTCAGGAGTTGACTGATGCCCTGATCCAGGTCTGCAGGAGCATCCGTCGTCTCATCAGGAGCATGCCCAGATGATGTAGGGAGTGCATACAGACAAGTGGAGGCCACACACTACTGAGCCTCAATTTGAATTGTCTTGAGGAATTTCCACAGAAGTTGAATCAACCTGTGATCTGACTTTTCTACTTTTATTTTGAGTATGATTTTGAATCCAGACCATGGGATAATGATTTTGATTTTCATTGATCATTCATATGCTTATGTATGTTCTCAACGCATTCCACTATGTAATGAATAAAGATTTTCAACTGGAAGATTTCATTCATCGAGATCTAGGATGTGTTGTTAAAGTGTTCCCTTTATTTTTTGAGCAGTGCATTTCTTAAAAGGGTCCTAATCGCATTAATTCCCTATATTTGTGTACTGTATCAATATGAAGCAGTCATTGTTTTTATAAGCTTAAATACATATTTTTGTGTGTGTTTTGTTTATTTATTCTTCTGATTGGCTGATGGACATTGTCTGGGCATAATCAGGCTTGTTTAAAAAAAATCTGTACCTGC
>OMLM01009022.1:20220-42409 GCA_900302695.1 Helostoma temminkii | reverse complement strand
AAAATCTGTACCTGCCTGATCCTGACTGGGATACAGCATAAAGTTTAAAATTATTTTATTTTTTCTTAAATAATAAATAATAAAATATGGGCTTATGATATGCTTATTATTGCATTCTGTTTTTATGTTGATTTAAAGCAACAAACAACAAAGAACCTTGTAACCTTGTTGTAACTAATACCCGTCAAAGTAAATGTACTGTAAGATTACAGCGCTTCCCTCATTTTACTAATTTATTCCCTGGTGTTCCTTGCAGGTGAGTATTCAGTGTAGACCTGGAGGTAGCAGGTAAGTACTGATAGGAAACTAAGCTTACTCCTCTCTAGTGGTGAGTAGTTGATCCCAGAAAAAACTTTGCAGATGGTGAACTGGATGAGTAGTGCAAGTGCAGAAGAGTGGACAAGATGGTGGAGCAGACAAGATGGTGGTGCCCAATGGCATCTGCTGACAGTAACTGAGACAGAGACAGCAAACAATGGAAATAATGTTGCACAAGCATACACTTCACTAAAATTTCTAAACAGCTGAAGTTCACAATCCACAATCCAGACAACCAAAGTCCAGCAAAAGTCAAAATCCTCTCTTTCCAAACAATCAAAAACATAGTAAACAGGCCTAAGGTCCAGCAATGCATATCAGAAGCTGAAAACAGAGGGTCCAAAACCAGGCAACCACCAGTTTTTCAGAATAAACAGTGGCCAGGCCAAATAACACAATGTTCAGAGTCCAGAAACCTCTGAGTTGGTTAAGACAACCAGGTAAGTCAGGCAGACAAGCTGAATTAGTTCCAGGTAGTCAGGCAAACAGGTAAGCAACCTGGAAAGTTCTCCGCTAGATGAGAGCAGGCAATCTAGCAACCTAGCTACTGTATGTACCTTATGGGGTATATATACTGAGGGGTAAGAGCATAGATAACTGAGTGACCCAAAGTGGGTAGGCAGTGAGAGAGAAAGCTTCCAGAAACTGGAAGTGGGTTGGGGATTTCAAAATAAAGCATGAAATTGTGACACAATCAGGCACGGACTCCATGAGACTTCTGAGGGTACAGTAGTATCTAGTATCTGGCATAAAGATGTCAGCAGCATATCCTGATCCCTAAGTCCTGTGACAATGCAGACACACCTGGCCATCCACATGATGTAATACAAAAAATGATTTATCAGACCAGGCCATCTTCTTTCATTGCTCCATGTATGAATCTAATGCAAAGCTGCTCACATCTTTGTGTTTCAAACACCTCAGCTTCATATATGGCTTCTCCTTTGCATGATAGAGCTTACCATGCATTTTTGGATTACATGGTGAACTGTGTTCTGAGACAGATATTTTTGGAAGTATTCCTAAACTTGTGCAGTGATGTCTATCAGAGAATCATTCTGTTTTTAATGCAGTGCTGTCTGATGGCCTACAGATCATGGGCATCCAGTATTGTGCTACGGCCTTGTCCCCTTGCTCACAGAGTTTTACTAATTGGCTGAACACACCTGATCCAGGTAATCAGCAGCCAGTAGGACAGGGGTAGTTGGAAAACAAGCAGGACAGTGTGCCTTGAAGACCAGGTTTGAATCACTGTTCTAGATGACTTTTCAGCCTGCTAACCAGTTTTTCTGTCTTGAATCCTGACTGATGAATGAATTAAAGTAAATTTGACCTGTTTCTCTGTCTGAGCCGCCTTTGGACTTTTGATCTCTATGCACTCTCTTTGTTTGCTTGATGCCAGGAAAATTCTATAGGCAAGCATAGCCTAAAACGCATTAGCAAAGAGGAAAATTGCATAAGACCTATATTTACATGCACACTGGCATGGTGCCTGCAGGAAAATAGGGTCCACTGAATTTATCAGCTTATTTCACTTAAATGTGTCGTGATCTCTATCTGATTCCTGGGTTTGGTGGATAATTATCTCACTCTTCTTATTATCGTTGTGTTTCCTCCCCCCAGCTTCCTGTTTCTGGCAGCCTCAGTACCTCTCTCACTCCTCGGTTCCTTTTGGGTTAATCAGTTTGCACCTGTTCCCCTGAATATACAGTTGGGTTGACTCATTCCACAATAGATTTAAAAAAATAAAATCTGTAATTGAACTGTCAACTTTTCAACTATTTTAAGAGGTTTCTTATTACATCTACTGTTTAGGAATTGCAGCAATTTTAAACAATTTTAACATAGACCTCCATGTTCAGGAACTCAATAGTATTTGGGCAGTTAACTGACCAGGTGCAGCCAATTATATTAATTTCTTCAAGAGTAAGAGAGTGACTTGAATATGAAAATCCAAGAAAATCTCAATGCAAGTGAAGGAGGCCACCATTAGGCTGAAAAAACAATATAAGAGAGATAGCAAAAATAAAGGTATGGCCAAATTAACAGTTTGGATTTATTACATTTATAAAAAGAAAAAACGCCTGGTGGACTCAACAGTATAAAAAGGCCTGGAAGACCACAGAATACAAGTGGATGGTTTTAGAATCCTTTCCTTGGTGAAGAAAAACCCTTTCGTGACATCAATAGTCAGGAATGCTCTGCAGAAGGTAAGTGTAACATTGTCAAAATCTACAATTAAGAGACACCTTCATGAATGTCAATACAGAGGGTTTACAACAAGGTGCAAACCACTGCTAACATTTATGAACAGGAAAGCTAAATTAGACTTTGCCAGGAAACATCTAAAAAATTCTCAGCCCCCATGTTTAGATTATAGATTAACTTGTGCCAGGATGGTTTGAAGAGATGTGTGTGTGTGATGGCGTGAAGTATTGTAAAGGAAAGGAACAGGTCATGGTTCAAAGCAAACCACATCACGTGTTAAATGAGATGTAAGCAGTGTTATGGCATGGTCATGTATGGAGGTTAATGGAACAGCCTCACTGGTGTTTATTGACGATGTGACTGCAGATACAAGTAGCAAGATAAATTCTGAGGTGTATAGGACTATACTCTCACTCACATTCAGCCAAATGCTACAAAACTATAGGACAGTGCTTCACTGTGTACAGGGATAATGACCCTAAACATTCAGGCAGTCATTGGCTGCAAAGGATTTTTATTCAAATTAAGCCCTTGAAAATGGAGGTAAACTGTTGCAATTGCCATATTTTTGTCAAAGGTCTTAAAATACATCTGAAAATCTACACTTTGATTATATCTTGCATGTTTTATTTTATGTGGTGTATAAAGACACCACATATCTGTCTTTGTGTATAAAGACAAAATCATAAAAACTCCCTGCCCAAATACTTCTGGACCGAACTGTATATACCAACCCATGGTTTGTCTGCTCTCTTTCTTGGTTACCGTCCCAGACTTCCCTTCTGCTTGACTCGATCTCCCTGCTTGGCTTTGTATAATACAGGCATGTGGATTGATGCCTGTCCTGCCAGTCACTCCGGTGATTTTGAATGTACCGTGTTGATGTGTGCATGCGTAACATTTTGCCTGTTGTCTTCTCACAGTAACTCACTTGCCTTGAGACTGCATAAGATTATATGCTTTGGTCTTAAACAAGTAAAATAGATGTGATTTACACAAAAATGAATGGAATTAGGTACTTCATATACTATTACACTTTATAGCTATCAGCTATATTGTAACTGTGTTTTATATTCAAAAGATTGGACCTAAATTTTAAGCCAAATGCTTAACAAGGCATACCTCACATACCCCAACCGCCTACTCCTTTTACAGTAGAAACCACATTTCTCAAAACAATGTAAATACAGTAGAGCCTAATACTGAGCAGTGCTTGGCACATGGCAGTTGCATCTTTTGATTCATTTAAATGAGCTCAACGAACTGTGAAAAATGTTAATTTTCTTCATTGGGGCCTTTTGTGTTCCACATCCCTAAGGAAATGGCAAGAATACATTTCAGAAGTTGGACCCACTCAAACTTGGTTCAAATTCAAAAGTGATGTCACTCTGTGGGCACAGTAAAACAAGTTCTTATTTTAGGTAGGTTTTGCTTCACTGGTCTTACATGGGGCTTTGGGTCCAACATAAAGGCAGTTAACTTTGCCTATGAACACATGGTGTTCAAACTCAGGCAGCTGAAAGTGCCAAGATACAGTAAGAAGATGTGATGGATTAACACAGACCCCTTTATATAACTAAGCAGTTGTGACACAATGTCAGAGAATGCAGACACACATGATGCATTATGATTTTTTACGTTTTAAGTTTAACATTTAAGTTCCTTGACTCATTTTATGCAGAGTACTGTATGTGTCCAGTGATTTGCGTGGACATTGTAATTCACAAAGTGTTTAAACAGTGATTACAAGCAATGGATATTTAATGATCAACCCTGACATCCATAATTATCATCATATAATCCTTCAAAGAAAATGTGACTCATCTAAGACCTCTTATCAGTTAGTTCAGAGAAACCACATCAACCCCCTTTAATGTGTCTTCAACTTTATCTGATGGCTCAGTTTGTAAGAGGCTTTAAGACTATGCAAAATTTATATAAGTGATAATGACATTGCTTCTCACAGGTCCTGTTCTCATCACAGTTCTCTGTCGAAGGTATTGTGATGTTTTAAACAAATACTAGCTTTGTAAAGAGAATTGTTGCAGCACTAAGAGTTCTACAAACGAGGCAATAAAGCAGGTGACACAGACATTTATTTTAATGAATACAATTGAATACTAATATATTCATTATATGAATACATTAAAATATTATGTTAATACTAATATAAATATAAACATATAATAAACTCTTTACTTGCAGAATCAGCTAAATGGCCAGTAATGTGAGAAAAATTGGTCAACAATAAAAAATAAGCTACCTACAAAAAAGCATGGTTTATCTTTGACTAAACTGTGAATCACTATACAGACAATGCTGTACTCTATATGGTGTCTACCTACTGACCTACAACCATCGTGATTTACAATCATGTGCTGCACACAGGCCATTTTTTTTATTGTTTGGTTTAATTTGGGAGGAGTGATAATTAGTTAAAGCAAAAATATTAAGCCAATCAGAGGTAGAGTACAGTGAGACATGCCTTTGCTTTGCCAAAAATTTAAGAAGGATGAGGTAAACTATCTAAACAAAAATGAGCTCAGTGCCCACAACCTCTTTTTTATTTTTATCTACTATTCACAGAGTAGGTGTAACAATAGTTGCAAACTGCCCATTCACAAATATTTTAATTATTTTGACTTTCTAATGGTAGCACAATCTGCCCTTCACTATCTATTGCAAATTAGATGTTCCAGAACACAGTTTACAGATAAATAAAAGAGTAAAAACCCCACAATTATGTAGTTGAATCAATCTGTAATATGTGAGCTAGATTAATCGGCAAAATGTGCATCTTTGTTATCTTAATTTCATTATGATCCTTACTCCTTGAAGTCAAGCAGCAGAAGTGACAATGTGTAGATACTACTGGCTCTTTCTAGTGGGACATATGTAATTGCACTATTTGCAACACTTGGTGTTTTGTTCCTTTACTGGATGGGCCAACCCTCTGTATTTGTTTTACATTTATGGTCTTTTAACCATACAAACATCATGCACATTAGGAGGAAATAGGAATATAACTCTGCTACCTGAGAACCTGGCTTATGAAGGCAAATCTAAAATCAGCCACAACCAACCTGGATTTTCTACAAATGTTCTTTAAAAAAAACCAAAAAAAAACAATGCTGTGTGAGCCAAAACAGCTGGAAATAATTACACGCCATTCATTTTTTGTGGACAGTTAATTCCATTTAATGGAAAAAAGACAAATGACCTTTACTTTATGTGAGAATATTAATGAAGATTTATACCTTTAGGTAACTTTGAGTGCAGCAGTCATGATGAATGTACACCAGAAAGCTTTTCAGTAAGCTGTTACAAAGGTCTCAGGTTTGTGCTCTTTCAGATTCCTGTTGCTGAAGATGAGAGTAGATTCATGTGGCGCGGTCTGTGACAAGGCAATGCACTGATGAAAGAAACAGCAGGGGCCACACACTGTAAGTCCCATCTCCATGGTGCAACATATTAAACTCTCATTTACTGACAAAAGACATTCAGTCCTGCTGTTAGTCACTCTAGTGCTACAACAAGTAGTGGCAGAATGAGAGATGGCCTCTCTTTGTCTTAATCACTGTTCAACAGATCTGTTCTCTTTTTTATAAAATATCAAATGCAGATGGACACAATATATCACACAAGTGCCACTTAGTAAGCACCTTAATAAGCAACAGCAATATACAGTATGCTGCCGAACAATGTGGCTGATGTGTTCTCATGTTTTGTATCCAGGAAATGTAAATTTGCTCCGCACGTTTTGGTTCCTACACTACGTTGATAGAGTTGCTATTTTACATTTCAAATGGGAATTAGAGCGAGAATCCTTTTAACAGAGAGTGGTTTAAAAGCTGTGAACAGGGATAAAAAGTGACTGTCTGTTTAATAGGTGGATTCTGACATAGAAACACCCTAATCTGCTGCTGCCTCTGTTGTAAACAGAAGTGTTCGAGACAGCTTTGTCAAAGGCATCATGTTAAACTGCTGCTGCCATAAGTGATCAAAATGCTGTCTGTTTTTTTTTCTAAATGCATTTTCTCAGTGTGCAGCCGCTTTAATGGCAGAGTTTGTTTTATATAATCTGTAATTCCGAAGCTCAGTTTTGTGTTAAACAGCTATTAACTTTGAAAGGTCATATATAAAGCTTGTATAATACTTTATTGTCAAGTACACATACAGCCCATTTTTTTCATATTTTAACACATTCCTTTATGTAGAGAGAAGAGTTTCTGTTCTATTCTGCTACCTTGAAATACTGCATGCAGGTGAGAAAACAGAAAAACATACCTACACCTGATACAGCCATGCCTGTGCAAGCAAAGTACAGGTACTTAGAATGTCATTATATTCAGTGTACTGCATGCCATGGTATTCTGAACTGTGGGCAATATGCAGAAACGAGAATATCAATAACTAACATATCTTTATCTGTCACATAACACAATTGGTATATAAAAAAGTTTATAAATAGTTTAATAAAATACTTTTTCTTTCTCACTAATTCTATATTTTTGCATTCAGGGAATAAATGTCCATATGAATGAACAGTGTTAATTCAGCTCATGCAAAACAATACTCACCCACACATCTATAATCTCTCATATGTCCAGCTTATAAACAGCATATGCTGAGTTGCTAAAAGACAATGTTCTTTCTACTTTAAGCAAGACTGCTATAGGTGTCACAGTGAAGTCCATTATTTCCAGGACTTTTTACTGTCCTGCACATATTTGCGTTTTAGTTTACAATGTATAAAATGGTTCTAATTGGAGATCATTTGAACAAAGTCAAGCAGTGAGCAAATAGATTATTTTAAAAGGGTTTGATTATGTGGACTTTTTGCAATTGCAGCATAAATGTACAAATTCCACAGGGATACCAAAAAAACAACAACGGCAATACAAAGAAATAAAAATAGCAACAACAAACAGTGGAACCATAGACCAGAGAGGATACTCAGATCTCAGTCTATCTTATCTCTCTACACGCAGGCTGAAGTCTGCAAGGTCTCTAATTCTTCAGAATAGACCACCATTGTTTTAAGAATGCCTTTAGTTGACTTTGTGCAATTTTCAACAACATGTCTAAAAACTTTGCAGAAACAAATGTTGCTGCAAGATAAACAGACACAATAGTCACGTTCAACAATAACAAGCTCTGGTTCTCTTTTTATGCCAAATGACTATGTTTGCCTAATCAGGAAGGAAGTTTTAAGAAATGGTAATAGAGAAAAAATCCATGTGGCACAAATCCAGAGATAGAAGGACAAAACTTGCAAAAAGAGAAGACATTTGCATTTCTTAGCTAATGATAAAAGTTTACCCTCAGGACTTTTTAATATCACAAATCACTGAAAAACCAAAACAAAACAAAAAAGATCTACTGTAAACAATATGCGCTTTTGCTCTCTATGTCACACTATTATGCGACATAGAATATTATAAAAGAGAGAATGAGACAATTGAGCAAAAAATGTAAATGTGATTTTAACATTTGACTTGACTTGCACTGGTTCTGTTCTATTGCCTTGTGTTTACCCATTCACCTTGTTCACCACAGCTTTAGGTGAGAGATCCAAACAGAACATAACACGCTGAGGAGTGGTAGGAAGAGGAATCGGTGCTCAGGGAATGAAAGCTGTTCGCTTCAGACATGCTCATGTCAATGAACTCTGATCTCTTAAAGGCCCCCTGGACACAGTTTCAACTGTGTGAACTCTCAGAGGGAAACTGTGCCTGATGGTGTGTGTACTACACTGCCAATCATGATTTAACAGTTTGTGTAAAATTCCTATTCATGAATTTCTTTTAGAGTTCATGGAAAGTGCCCACACAGGGATAACCTGTTTATTATTTGAAACGTATTGGCTAGTATTTATTGTATTATCTGCTCAGACAAATAATATTCATCTGTTTGCACCTGTTTGGTTTTAAAAGTCCGGAGGGCATGAACTGTTACATGCTTACTTTACTAAAATTAAGGCACATATTAAGTTAAGACAATAATTTCTTAACAACTTTAATTTAATAGCCATATTTAGAACCAGACACAGATTCACTGCACAGCTGTGTGCCTATTCTATGGAATAACAAAAGTGCAGTAATTTGAGTACATGTAGAAACAAATCTTTCCCCCACACTTGGTGTTTGACTCTGCCTACAAGTAACCACATGAGAGTAAAGCCTTCGTTATAATGCAAGATCATAAATAAGCAATGGAGGCAGAACGATTTATCTGTTTATACAATCTGTATTACTGATTAGCTTGGAAGCAAGAACATGCTTAATGGTTAATGATAGCAACATCTGAATATCAAATATAAACATACATGTCTCTGCAATTATACTGCGTTAAATTCTTAAATTAATTGTTTAGTGCCGACTGATGGATATACAGTAACAGAATTAAGTTGTGTTGTATACACATACATACTTTGCTAAAACTATGTGTCCCACTGTATACTACTTTATGTGATGAAAAAAATTACAGTGTTACTCTTCTGAGACATTGTGCTTATAGTGTTTACAACATTTATAGTTGAATGTGCCTTGGTGTGTCTGAGTCTGGAAAAATGGTGACTGATTATTATGATTATAGTTTTGACAACAGCGTGTTCATACTGTGGACCACAATGCCTTTGAAGATTGTTCTTAACTTGTTCATCACATTGTTTCATACACAGCTGTGCAGCTCTGAGAAATCGAGAAGTGACACAGAGGCCATTGCCAGAACAATATAATCTGCTCTCCTCGTGTCAGCCTTAATCTATATAGACTGTGTATTTGTATAGCTGTGTATTTATAGCAAAGAGAAAAAAAACTTCAGGACTCCAAAGAACAGAGTAAAATGTCAGCCTAGTTAATAGTTTTACGAGTCCAAATGAAATACGAGGCTTGATGACAGACTGTGTGTGAGGTTTATCTGCTAAGTTAATCACATTTTAGGTGCAGGACTTGACTCATGGGGCTCGTACATGTACTATACATTGGAAGAAAAGTCCAACAGCTTTTACTTAAAATGAGATGCTAAAACCTGTCGTAGAACTAGAGCATGTGAGTAACAACAAAACATATAAAAGTACAGCCTCACCGTTTTATGCACGAATGAATGAAAAATACTTCATTATAATTTCAGAACACTGTCGACACAGATTTATACAGAATTGTGCGAGCCAGACGACACAACTGATTACACAACTAGAAATGTCTTTGTTTTTGTAACAAACTGTTTCATTATATCATATAAAATTGATCAGAAACACAGCATAGACATTGTTATTGTAATTCTGTATTATAACTGAATATGTAAATACAACAACAAGGACATTTCATAGTGACCCAGAAAAGTTATTAAAATGCATAACCATGAATGTCTTTACTGAGCACAGCCATCGTTAACTCAGCCTTTTCTGCAGGCAGGTGCCCACACTGAAGTTGCAGTAGAAGCCTGATTGTGCTCTGGGCCACTGCATGGGCAGATTATATAATGTCTTAATAATATTGTATAGCAAAGCAGATGAAGTCTCACTGTGATAGTGTCTGCAACATGATACAGTAAGTAATAACGTTAAGCAAACAAGTGGTAACAAAGATGCACAGCAGTCCAAACTGTAACATTTACGTGTTTCTTGTCCTTCAGTGATGCTTCAATTTCAAGTACACTATGAAATGACAGACAAACATGCGTGTTCTTAATGTTACTGCACTACCGGTAAAAACATCTGAGCCTTTGTTTCCAATCACTCAATGTTCCCACAGTAGTGGGGTTTTTTTGTAACATCCCTGTCACCAGCACTTTTCCCTGGAAACATGCACACACACAAACAGCAACACGTAACCTCTACTCCTGTTCTCCAGATAGTCAACCACCAGCATCCTGCAAGGTGACAAATGAATACTGTCACTCTGATAAACGCCTACTTGCATTTTATTACAGTTATATACTGTAATAAAATGCTGTAACAGTGTAACCATGTTTCATTCTGCTGTTTTATGTGTGGAATGCTGAAAATAACACATACTATACAACACAGATTTTTCTTTGATATTCTCACACACCAAACAAAAGATAAAAATAAAAATATGCCCTTAGCTACATGAAGAATGTGTTTACTTTAAATAGTGTGATCTTGTATCTCTGGTTTCTAAATGTGAAAACTGCAATATTACAATATATCTGGATAGAGAGTGGCTGAATAAACCTGTAACCCTGTACCCTTCACGCCACCCAGTTCTGACCTGTCTGTGTGAGGGCCATTAGGGGAGTCGCTGAGAGAGTGATTGTCAGTCTGCATTAGCCCACCAGTCCTGTCGGTCCATCCCATTCTGTCTGATATGAGACTGTCTTATATCACAACCTGCTGAGTCAAATGTGAAATCACATAGACTGTACTGAGCTTTATCATCTCTACTCTGATTCTAATCACACCAATGCATTCTTTTATGCAAAGACTAGGACTAATGTCTGTGGTAATATCAAGATAATGTTTATACATGGTGATCTCGATAAATCATTATCTAAATCTGCTGCTGGACAGTGCTGCTCATGTTATCATTTATTTATTTATTTATAGCCTCTAGGACATTTCCCAGACAATGCTGGCAGGACAGCAGCAACTATATAACATTAAATGTTTTTTAAAATTTCATATCTCCTATATAAAATAAAGTATATAATCAGTTATGTTTGTTTTTTTTTGTAGTAAATTTAAAATGTAACAAGCTATGTTATAAAAGATTAGGTTAAAGTAAAATGTTGATTCCCATCAGTTATTATTCTACACAGCACAACCTCTATCATGTCTGAGATCAAATAAATGTGGCATCAACCGAGCCAGCATAGGTGTAGCTTAAACTTAAGTAAGCAGAAACAGCAACCTAATGTTTGCTAGACCACCAAGTTTATACAAAGACAAAATGTTAACAAATTTCTATCAACACCCCATCAACCAGCTTCAGCAAAAATATTGGTATAAATATGAAAGATCTGTGGCTACAGTTAATTAACTTGCACAGGCAGGCTGCAGAGCTCCTCATTGTCTTCTTCATGTTCAACTTCAACCTCTGCTGAATATGATTGGGATTCAGATTAATTGTGATCTGAGTGCATAGTTTTTACTTTTTTTTTAAATCAGTAACAGTGTTTTAAATTATAGAATAATGTTTGACAAGTTGACAAATAACACTTAAATGAATGCTTAAATAAACATTAAATAAAGTTGCAGATTTTAAATAAATACTCACAAAGTACATAAAACTTTACAACAACTTTATTACAGTAACAGTTGTAAATGTTATTTGTTACTTCCATCCCAATTTATTTTAAATTGAGCAGAAAAAGCACAGAGGTCTGTGAAGGATCTGACTTGCCTTCTGACTAGCCAAGTGAAAAACAACTGAAAGATTTACCAATCTACTATAATAATACTGCATGTTTGACAGTTAGAGGTGTAGTTTCACCATATCCTAGGGCTTGGAGGCCACTATTATTGGGGTTTGTTAATGTAGGTGTCTGTATAGAGGGTGTGGGGGAATGTTATAATGTGTGACAAGTTTTTCACTTTGTCAGGAGCTAATATATAATACCTGAACAATGAGCTGAACACACCTCTGAAGCCTATTGCTTTACTGCTTTGTGGTGGTGTTTTATAGGTGATGTGATTGTAAGATCTTATTGGTTCAATTACAGTAGATGTTCTGGAGATGTAGAAATGATACTGTAACTTAAAGCCAGACACATGTTTTAAATAAAAATTTTTAAAAAACATCGGGGTTAAATGAAGGTCAGACTTTTGTTGCATCCCAACAACCATTTGATTTTCACACAGCACATTTTGCACTTGATAATGGTGGCAGATTTACCACTCAATTCTCAGTATTTATGAAACCTTGGTTTCAGACAGGGGTAGATAAGGGCAGGTTTCTAGGTGGCCACCAGTGATTTACTGGCAAAACTGTAGATTTTATCAGTTGTAATTGTACTAGATATTTAGGCTAATGTTACCTTCATGGAAAGGTTGAAAACACCATCTCTGGCTGACTTATTTTGTAACATATATGACAAATCACTGACCTGGTTGCCTGTTGAGACGATCTGGAGATACGTAGATGCACTTGAGGCTGTGGACGTGACAGAGGATTTCAGGCACCAAACAGAACGAGAACAAACTGCAAAGACTGTAAGAACAGCAGAATCATTGGTGAACCTTTGCCCATCCTCCAGGACTTACATCTCAAGAACAAGAAAGCAAGCAAGGATAATCACCACAGAGCCCTCACACCCTGGACAGAATCTCCTCCAGTTTCTCTCCTATGACAGGCACTACAGAGCTCTGACAAAACTGCCAGACACTGGAGCTGTTTCTTTCCACAGGCCATCACACTCATTAACAGCTGACCATATATAGCTGTTATATGCCTACATCAGTTCTGTATGGTACATGTAGGACATACAGTACTAATATTACACCCTCACACCAGAGATGGTGTTAGACTACAGACGCACACACACAGCACCTTAGGTAGACAAGGGATTGTGTAGGCTCATTCCTATGTTGTCTGTTGTTGGGATTCTTTCTTATATTGTGTGAGGATAAGATAATTCCTTGCAAGGGTTAATTATTTTGCCAGTAAAGATGATTCTGATTCTGACTTATGGTTGCATACACAGTATCACTCTAAAAGGCTGAGACTAAAGCAGGTTCCAGGCAAAAGACGTAGCATCCTCTTCAGTTCATGATCCTTGAAACAGCTTGTTTCTTCTTGTATTGTAGTGTAGGGTTAGCAAGCACTTTCATAGATTTGGATTCTTTAGTAATTAAATATTTTTTACTGCACTGAAAACACATTTTTCTATAGTTTAGTATAGAAATTTTCAATCTGACATGCTGCCACTACTTCTTCTGAAGTGCTTCTAAATGATGATCTAATATTTGTGAGCTATGTCTCTACAGTGATTAGCTCATATTTTTCTCTTTGAGAAGAAATTATTTAATTAGGTTGCCCTTTCCAGTGAGGTTAACCTTTTGAAATGTCAGGTGGAGAGATTTTTAAAATAAGTGTGAGATATTCTCAGAAAATTCCTGTTTTAGAAGGATTATCATGACCTATAGTAGTGTGGCAAAAGAAAATTTGACAGTGATGAATCTTGCCATACAGAGCAATTTGTCATAGTTCAAACATGTTCCTGGAAACCCTTTTAAGGCAAGACTCCCAGTGAACTAGTCAGTGAGCTTGCATAATAATCACCTGTCCAGGCTTTTTAAAAACAAAAAAGTCATATTATATTTGTACTGCATTGGCATCTTTATTCATATATAACATTAAACTATCATCTGTGTTTACTATTACAGATGAGCAATAGAAGATAAAGCATCATATATTCCCCACAGTGACGGGGTCATTTTTTACTCTGAGGGAGATCAATCCAACTCTATCTTTTCTGGATTTCCTCTGTTTTTTGTTGTCACCAATATAGCTGTCTTTAGCAATCATCAGCTTTCATGTCAAATAAATGAGCCATTTTATTGTTAGTGTCTCCTCTGCTTCACCACTGGTCACCATTAGTGGAAATGAATAGATTTTGCGTGGACATACATGTAGAGCACAAACACAGTAGCTATATCTGAGCAATAAAGGCTTCTGTCAGAGTGAATTAGATCACACAGATGACACATCTAGTGCACTGTACCTCTAGTGGAAAAACAGAAAGTATGTGAAATTTTAATGGCTCTAAGCGGAATATGGTGTTCAGGAAAGTCATGTGAGAAATGTGATAAACTGCAGGATGTCAGAGAAATGTCACAAGCACGGGATGTTAAAAATAAAACAGAACAGTGTCTAAAAATGTTTTAGCATGGTCAGTGTTCTTAATTCGATTGCAGTTTTGTTACAGCAAATTTTAATAACAGCTCAATATTGCAAGCTGGCATACTTGGCATGCCAGCTCTGTGGTTATCAGCTAAACAGCAAACAGTGTTCTTTATCTTTGCGAACACTTGAAGAGCCTGAAGTGCTCATAATGTATAATAACTCCTCCAGCTGTCACGTGTTCACTGTTCACACATGTTCAGGCCATACAGTTTACAGGAGCATCTGCAGTTCCTCTGCTGGATCAGTAAATAATGCACCCCTGTGCAGCTGCAGCATGACATAATATATTATTCACAAAACTGATACAGCAAGGCAGCCCTTACCCCATTCATGGGAATACTGCACAAACCTACAGCTATGTGTTGACTTTTATTTGCTCTTTAAAACTGTGTAGCAACTTTGTTCTGTGCTGTGTCAGTAGAACCATTTTCATCGACTTCATTACCCATCGCTATCTTTACATTAATTTTAAGGCTGTGTTTCTTGTATTTTCTTCATCTGTAAGGCGATTCTGACTATGGAACCATCTCAGAACCAGGATATGAAGAACCAGCTCAGGCATTTTTAAGTATTTTACAGAGACATACAGGCGTGTAGAAATGGTTTTGAAGGCCTTGTAATCCACAGGTGGTGTTTATAGGCTGACAGTAGCCTTGCAGATGTTGTACTATAATTATAGCAATAGTTGTCTTCCCAACTGAACAACCACTAAGGTCTTTCTGTGCCACTGACAGCCCACTACATGGAAATATGCAAATATGCATCAAAACCAAGAAACTTACATTAGACTTTATATTCCAAGGTGATATTTCTGGGGTGATTTGTATTTGAAAAACGCTTCATTCTCATTCGTGTGCAGACATGCTGCTTGGTCTTGGCCTTGTCAAGTACTCGTCAGTATCATTCATGAGAAATGTTGCAGTTGGGACTTGTTGGGTTCTGTTCACTCTGGCAAAAAAGAGAAAGTGGCTTCATTTCAACTTGCACTGCTAAACTATTCTGTTGAGAGCATTGCATTAGCTTGATTACAGTTTTATCTGTCAAATGAATGTGCCGAAATAGCTGACATAACATTATGTTGCAAATCCAATTTCACATTGATTGACAGCACAATATTTACCAAGCCATGTTATGGCTTGCTGCACTATTAGAGCATATTGTTGTGTTATTTGCATTGAAAGACAGGGCATTTTCAGGGAGTAATTAGTTAAGCTCCTCTGACTTTGGAAATTTAATTGCAGGTACAGTAGAACTGACTAACAATGGGATAACTGAAGCATTACAGTCTGCGAGAGACCAACAAACAGCAGGAGTCTCCCTCCTGACAAATAGCATTGGAACGCACAGACAAAGACACAAACATACGAGCACGGACACCAACCAGGATACATGTAGACCAAAAAAGCATACATTGGCTTCAAACCTCTTGATTCTTTGATCCATTAATGACATGCAGTATTTATCCTCCCAGCAACTGAATGATTAATTGCAACTGCACAGATGTTGAATGCATTATTAAGACGTATGTAACAGACTTTCTACAGTATGTTTATCATTTATCATGTGCTCTTGGCTTAACTATTCAATTCCTGACTGTGAATAATATCTGTCTTTCATGTGTCCTTGTGAGTTGGAAATCAAAGCACCAGAGATTACTATTAGGTTCATATCTTGTGTGCTTAATGTGCTTCAAAATCTGCATCTCTGTATTATAAATATGTTTCTTGCTTTTCTTTGGCCTGTTATTATCATTATGTCACAGTTTATTTAGCACAGCATTTAGTGCTGTTTCCGGTTCAGCCTACACAAACCTCCTGTAACAGTGTAAATCAGCTGTAGTATTTACTCACAGAAAATATCTATCATCCTTTATAATATGTAAAAGTGATCACTTACAGTGTTTATGTAGTGATTTGTGTAAACACCCATAATAGTTGGAATATCAATCACATGCAGTCCCGGTAACGTGATGCAGTGGACAATGGTAATTATTTAAAAGGATCACTGACAATTAATGGTATTTTGGCTCACCTTTCCCATTATCTGTAGCAACCAGTTTGTTTTCCTCTCAATTAGGTGCGCAGGCAGTGAGTAACACCCATCTCCTATTACTGGGATATGGCAAGAGAGGCCATGGGGGAAGGGAAAAAACAGGCTGCTTTTGTTGTTACCACTGCTGCTGCCGAGGAATTGTCCTGATAATTTTCTTGGTTGCATTTCTTTATTCTCACCACCATTCTCTATTAAACGTCTATCACTCTCTTTCAGAGGTCTAAAATGATTGGGTCACTGAAACCTAACCAGAGTCAGAGCCAGCTTGTTGATATATATGTATATATATTTTCTGTGTGTGTGTGCAGAGGAGATGTCTTGGATATAATGATGGCAGTATGTTGCCAATTATTGACATTCACCCAATACTAACTGTCAGGGCTGCAATGACTATATCTGTTATTGTTCTGTTAATTTGTTATTTTTTATGAATCCATTAATCTATAAAATGTCAACACCTATGGTGGGAATAAAAGCTCAGTGCACCACAACGTAGGTAAAAACATGTAAACACAAAAAACTTGCTGCTTTTCTTTTGTGAGTGCAGATTGCTTTATAAAGAAAAGAAAGTCACCAGTACCTCAAAATTAAGACTGTAGAACTGTGCATTACAAAAGCTAAAACCAGCATTTTTAGATTAAAAAAATTTGGTGATGCTCAAAATACAATTTTAGAAGATAACACTGGCATCATTTTGACTACCATTTTAATCACACTACTGTCGACAATTTTTCGGTACACTTAATTGTTTAATCTCCATAGTGCTAGACCGCATATAGTATAAACGTTGGACGGCATAAACAAACTGTGTGCACTCATAGCACGATTAACATGTAATTTACTTTGTGTAAACATGTTTGTCTGTGTAAACATGTTTATCTGTGTAAACATGTTTATCAAGTAGATGACACATTTGTGTTGGAAGCAGGGGGCCCTTCTGTATACAGACGGCTTCTTACATGTAGCTCAATCCTCATATGGTGAAGATGTCTCCCTGCCACGCTGCACTGGCTGCTGCGGTCGCATGGTTCTGACTGTGCAAAGCCTCAGGCAAGAGAGTGAAGTGTGTCAGCCTGTGCAGCTGATAACGCTGCCTCTGTCACACTCAGGTCAAAGAATGTTTGCTGGGGATCCAAAGCACATGATGTGTTTTTGATACAGCATGCAGCAGCATTCAAATAGTGAAATTGGGGTAGGCACCTTTCCTCATCCCATGAACTGTGTCATGTCATTTATCCTATGCCACATGATGCGTTTCCATTTTCCTCATGGGGAAATCAGAGTGACTGTCCCCGAGCATCTTTTCCATCAAGATGTTCTGTGGCTTGATATGCACTACATCAGAGTTTATCCCACTGGAGAGTTTTTTTAAACCAAATGTGATTTCCACATTGTACAGTAGCCAGTGTTTTTCAACTAGATTTGTTGTTTTCTACATCTCTGTAACACTTCACCACAATAGCAAGTGCTTCTCCTACTCCTTAGGCCATTGCCTTCCCACAGTCTCTTTCATGGGACAAGGCACTGACAGAATAAAAAAGAGCTCCTTGAGAGCACAGTCTCTTATCAGTCTCCAACATCTGGCCAAGACTGATGGGCTCTTGGAATAACACTCTAAATATCGTTGAGCTTGAGCTGCATAATGTTTATTTAACTGCATCCTTTCTACAATACTAATTCATCCCATCTCATTATGTGTCTTTCATCAGAAGAACCCATTTCTGTGATTACTGAATTTAGTTTCTGACTGACTGATGTGAGGCAGTGCACTAAATATAATAGGACAATAATAGGACTGAAAGGTGAGTCAAGTCATATGTAAGTAAAGTAGATGAAATATGACATGACTTGCCATGGTTATACATTAGAAAAATATTGAAACTGGTATATGTCTAAATTTTGTTGGAATGTGCCAACAGGTTTAGTAGAAAATTAGTCTTGCTAAATTGGAATCATCATTGTTGATTTAAAACATATGGTCTTGATGCATTGTGACTCATTAGATTAAAGCTCTAAGGTTTGCACCAATATTAAGAATTTATCAAAACACCTGGTTCTGCATCTGCAAGTCACTCCATCTTTAGCTACTGATAACACATGAAGAGAGTCTGAGCCATGCTGAGCCACTTTAATTTGTTTGTGTGACATGACCAGGATGAACCAATCAATTACATTTATGTTGTTTTTTGTCGTTATCACAGAAGAATTTTTGTGTAACTTAATAAGCAGAACTGCTTGCTTGCTCACAAACACACCAAACAGGTTGCAGACGTATTTGGCTCTTGTAGTGTTTTCTTTGGATTTTCACCTTCCTTTTGTAAAGGCCAAACCCCTGTTTCACAGAACCCAAATGCTCTAACTCCCACTGTTCACCTAGGGAGAGGATGTAGATAGCCATGTGCTTCCTCCAATACACATGGAGTCGGCAGCTGTTTCTTTGCACCTGACAGTGAGAAGCTTCACTAGGAGGGTGTAACACATGCAGAGGTTCAAAGAACTTTCTCACAGACACTCTGACCAACCAGTTGGAGTCACAAGTTCAGCTAAAAGTAAGGCTGCCAACTGGGTTTTATACAGCTGGAAACAATGGAGCCACAACAGTAAACACAACACAACAGTAGTGGATGAATATTTTAACCAGTGATGTTAAATTTATTCAATAGCTGTGATCCACAAGACACAAATGATGCAACGTTTTGTGTGCGTGCGTGCGTGCGTGCGTGTGTGTGTGTGTTTGTGTGTATGCATTCTGATTTATTGAATTTAATAGTCTACCAAGATCACGATGCTCTTTCCTCTATCCCCAGAAAAATCAAGACCACTTCACACATCCATCAGGAAGACCACAGTTAATGACCCATTTTCATGGAGGTAGGAGGGTTTGGTAGAGGTGTGACTGTTATATTTACTTACACCCTCCTTTTGCTTTATCCACTTAACAAGCTTATTCAGGGCAGGTGTGCAGTGAAACCAACCTGGAGGATACATCTGTGGTGTCCAACCAACTGAAGAAGCTACTTGGATGAGTGGTGACGAATCATTTTGATCTAACAAGAAAGAAGTCCAGTTACCATGACTCTATTTCCAGATATACACAGTTTAGATTTGGCTACGCTTGACGCTTCGTTTTAAAGGGTCACAAATAGCATTGATACATAATACTGATATCAACCTATGTCAAAATGTTATGTGCCAGTCTAGGAAAAATGAAATCATTCATTTTTTTTTGCTTATGTAGAAGAAAAAAGATTACCAAAGACCAATATGTCATTTAATTGTATGATCACAATGAGACAGTTTGTGTTATATCAGGAATATTATGATACCACAAGAAAATCTTGTTATGTCATGGTAACAGAATAATTATGCAACAATTATGAGCAATCACATACTTATGTAATAAGTTAGGCTGTAACTTATTTGCTCATGTATCCTCAAAAAGGCAACAATGAGGATTTTATCCTGTTGTGTTGGGATGAGCAGGCAGGGAGCAAATGAATAATTCTTGCTGGTGAGGCTTGCACCGCTCTGAGCTACAGCCTGTGACTCATCATCATCATGAGATAAAAGGCAACATCTTTTCATCTATTTTTCAGTCTTTTCATTTTGCCTGCACAAGTAACACTCTAAAATGGCATATCATATAATTATTTGTTTTCATATAGATCATATCTGTGAAGTTTTACACTCACAAAATTGAATTCATACAGAGGATTGAGCCTAAAGCAGAACACAGCGTGGCCATAATGTCCTAATTACAAATGAAGCAGCACAATTATCACCATTTAATATCAATTATTTCAAGACCTTATCTCAACTTTTTGAGCTCCCGTTGTATCAAATGGTGTTTATTTTTGTGGATTGTATTTAAAATGATGCACGATTAGCTCACTTCACACTGAGAACTGGCATGCTCTGTAAACAACCAATTAAATTACTTGTTGTATTCTTCCAATAACTTGTTTTACACCAAAACATTTTAGCAAAAGTCACAAGGGGGCTGTTATTTTCATTTTAAAACAATCACCAACATCTCAGATTTGGGTATGATGAGTTTAAGGAACTGGCAGGCCATATATGTGAGCAGATGTATCACTGTTTGGTCGTTATAACTTTTACCATTAAGGTCACCCTACTGACATTTTACACGCCGTCTACAGAGACCAGAGAATCAGATTGATGTCATTCTAGATTCACCCAGACACCCAGTGAGATGTGGAAATAAACATCTACTTCGACCCAAATTGGAGGGAAAATCACCTGTAGTCATTAGGTCAGGGGAATAGGCAACTCTGGTCCCAAAAACCCTTAGTCCTGCTTGTTTTCCAACTATCCCTGCCCTTCCAGTTTCTGATAGGCTGAACACACCTGATCCAAGTAATCAACAATGGGAGGAGCATTGACACTTGGAAAACAAACAAGACTGTGGCACTCTAGGACTGGGGCTATCTAACCCTGGATTAGGTCATTCTACATTAACAAAAAAAGCATATCTTTAAAACCATGTTAATCTAGTAATACTGATAATACTCTGGTGTGAAGCATAAAAGTGAAAAATAATCCAACAACAAAGTGTTTTGGTGTCTTCTTCTTCAGTTCAGAACATTTTATGTAACTTGATTAGCAGCATCATGGTACCACAGTCTTATCCACTAGCTGATATACAGTAGTTACCAGTCAATCATATTGTATGTGGGTCATCTAATACTGAAACATTTATAACATGACACCCAGACTGTCCCATGTCGAAAGCAACTCGTTGCATAGCGGTATCAATAGTTGAAGTCTTAGCCATTTGCAATGCAATTAAAAACTCAATTTTGAAAGTGCTTTGTGTAGGGTGACAAATGGTTCAGTAATCCCCTAATTGTTCTCTCTCAGGCAGAATCACAGGAATGATAGATGTTTCATTAGAGACAGAGTCAAACTTAAAGTAAATAAAACGAGATGCCCATTTTACTGAGAGATAAAATTTAGTTTATTATTATCACCAAATCTCCAAAGAAGGCTAAATGTGTTTTTTAAATGGTTATCATCTCCAGCGAGGTAAATAGAACGAGCCAAATGTTTTCTTCATTCACTTTAAGACTTTTATGATCATTTTCAGGACGGCAGGCAGTTCTCTTGGCTCTGAGGCTTTATTTCTCTCCACCCTCCTCTACACCTGTGTGTCTACATGTGTGTCCATGATGATGAGATTTTATTTTATAATCACTGTACATCTTACTGACATGTTTCCTGCATTAATGACCCCAGGTCCAATAAAAATACTTATGTACACAAACTTTTTAGAAATGTTTTCATTGTGCTTCTGGGAAGAAACTGTGCATTTATTCAAGTAGGTTATTGTAAGTACAGTTTATCTGTCGTGGATTACACTACATTCATCTAATAACTATATTTAATTTACACTATATTTTCTTTTCAAACATGAAATTGATTCATTGTTTTGGTGTATGAAATGTATGACACATTATATTTGAGAATGGGATCTGTCAATAGACTTTACTATTAAAATTAGTGTTTAGCACCATATATTTCATCTTTATAAAGTGTGTGTGTGTGTGTGTGTGCGTGTGTGTGTGTGTGTGTGTGTGTGTGTAGCCTCTCACAGTCACCACAGCATCCCTTACTACAGCAGAAAACATGGCTGACTTGATTGATGGCTACTGTCGACTCGTCTCCTCAGTTACTCACTCCTTCATTGTCAGAGTCCACAAAGGTAGGACACACAACTACTC
>OMLM01009022.1:0-20200 GCA_900302695.1 Helostoma temminkii | reverse complement strand
ACTATTAAAATTAGTGTTTAGCACCATATATTTCATCTTTATAAAGTGTGTGTGTGTGTGTATGTGCGTGTGTGTGTGTGTGTGTGTGTGTGTGTGTGTGTGTGCGGCTGCAGATACTTCTATACCAATTTGGCCTTTTAAATTTTAAATGTAGAACTCGCATTCACATTCTACTTTTACAATGTGGTATTTCTACCTTTACTCGGGTACAGGATTTGAATACTTCTTCCACCACTGCATAGTTGATATGGTGCGAACGCAGCCCCTTACTGATCATCCAGATATGCAGCAGCTGCCTCAGCTGGAAGTGGTCGGGCTATTCAGAATCATTGGCCACCTGAGATTGCGGTGTTTCGGCTGACTCGGCCAACATTAGGCTAATTCTGACAAGTGCATAGCTTATCCCGAGATGTCGTAATGTAGCGGGTTGAGGCTTTTTAATTTAACGTCAGATCAAGTTTGACCAACAGTGGCCCGCGCCGCGACTGGTCCAATCGGAGTTCAGATCTGCTCCTTCTCCATCGCCCCTCACCCCCCTCACCGGCCCACCCTCCTTCCCTTTTCTCTCTCGCTCGCCCGCTCTTTCTCTCTCCCTTTCTCTCTCTCTCTCTCTCTCTTAGTTGCAAAAAATGCTCTGCAGCTGGGCTGCACCTCAATGAACCTAATTGGTGCACTGTGAGCAACCATCATCTATCCACAGGATTTCCATCGCGCCCGGCTTTTATCCAGAACATATGAATTTGCTTAGACAGATCCTCTTAAGGAGTTGAACAGATAGGTCGGCGAAAATGGCACAACGCGTGGTTTTGTTTCTGCTATGGCTGTTTGACAGATCATTCGCAGGATTTCCAAATCAAATTAATATTGGTAAGTGTTTTGCTTCGTAAAACCCTGTAAAATACGGCTTGTTTGGACAAAACAAAAGCAATGTAGAAATTCTATGTCGGTGAGATGTGTAGGGAGCGCGGAGGTCTGCGCAGTGACAGAGAGTAACTTGATTTTGCATATGCTGCAAGCTTAAAGCCGCTGATTCTTGGAAACTAGATTAAAGCTACAGCTAGACCTGACTGTCATAATCACTGCCGGAAAATAAGTGGAGTGTATGATTAAGAAGACGGGATGCGGTCATGTCGATGTAAAGAGTTACAAACGCGCACCGGGTCAAAAATGCAAGATAGTTATGATTAACATTGGCTATATCACTGTATAGAGTTTTCTCTCACTGAATAAACTATAGTCCAGAACTGGCATCAGTTGAGATGCGAATGTCTGATCTTGGTTTTCATATCTTCAAGGGGGACTATTCATGCGTTCCACGGTGCAGGAGCACAGCGCGTTCAGGTTCGCTGTCCAGCTGTACAACACCAACCAAAACACCACTGAAAAGCCTTTTCACCTTAACTACAACGTCGACAACCTGGAGTCGTCCAACAGTTTTTCAGTGACCCATGCGTGTAAGTGTGCAGCTATTTCAGTCATGTCCGGATTCACACTACTTCTGCCCATGCACAAGAATTATTTATGTCAAACTCCTATGGAGCTCATGAGGCTACAGCTCAGTCCAGGGCACACGGTTGATCTTACTTCACTCTGGTCCATAAAATCTCAGTGGGAATAATAGAGGCATTATATATATATATATATATAGTGTGTGTGTGAGTGTGTGTGTGTGTGTGTGTGTGTGTGTGTTTCTTAAAGCACACATTCAGGCACTCACAGAGATGTACTGTAGGAGGGGATGGGATTTACTGTCTAAAAATGGCCAAAGAGGAGGAGGAAGAGAAGGAGGGGAGGAGATGAAGACAGCATAAGTGAGAAGATACATGGAAATGTAGGGAGAGAGGCGGAAAATATAGCTCTCTGAGCTGGAAAGGAATAAAAAGAGAACAGGACAAGTAATGAGAGGAGGGGGGGATAAGGAAAGAAGCAGGAACTTAATCAGAAAGAAAAACAAAATGGAAAAAATAGCTGAACACCAGATTTGAAAATAAGGTGGAGAAACAGAAAATAAGCTGTCATGTACTGAGTAAGATTTATATATTTGTAGGACAACAGGAAAACCAATAACTCAAATCTTTTATTTTAGCCCAAGTAAAAGGGAATGTCCATTTTAATTTTTGTGTTAGGGCTCTGCAAGCACACACGTTTGTACACACACAACATGCACACAAGGTCTAGCCCGTCTGAGAAGTGGATGGCTCAACAATCTCCAGGGCACAATGCTCCGCTCCACCCACTCATCTCCGCTGAGAGGAAAGAGGGAAGAAGAAAGAAAGTGAAAAATAGAGAAGTGGGAGGACAGAGAGCTAAAAGAAGAATAAAAAGGAAAGAGAAGAAGAAAGTGTGGGGAGAGAGAGAAGGAGAAATGCCCACAGAGTGAACGGAAGCATGCAGAGAGACAAAACAGCAGGACAGACCAGAAAAGAAAAGGAAATGAAGAAGATGAAGAATAGGAAAGTAGACAGGAGAGAAGGGAAGAGGGTGAGGAAGATGGCACAGCAGAGAGAAGAGAAAGAGGAATGTGTATTTGCGTCACATCTGCAGTGGAGGAGAACTGCCTGACAGCCATCAGACGCCTGCTGAATGACAATCTCCTCTCCTCTCTCAGGTGGCTGGTTTAGTCTTAGCTTGCTTCTCTTTTCTGGGAAGACAACACTTTACCTTCCTCGCCCTACAGCGTCCTTGAAACTTGCAATGCACTGCGTTTACACTTCCACCTGATTTCACACCTGGCAATCCATCTTTTCTGAGGCGTTATGAGCTCCTGGAGCTTGTATGCCAGGACAATACCACATCATCGCGATCAATAAACTATTACAGACAAATCAATACTCAGAGTGAAACGTGAATTAAATACAGTTAAGGTCCACATGGCGTAATTTACAGTCGTCAGCTGCCATGATGTTGAAGTAAAAAAAGGGTAACAGTAAGGGTAACAACCTTTACTGATGACAACTATGTCACTATATTTGTAAAGATCTTCCTAACAGCACATACATCTAGTTCTGAACTGTTATTGTTAGGATACTTGTCATTAACTGAAAGTAACAGGACGACAGGTGTCATTAAAGTACTAAACACGCATGTTTGACGTCAGTCCACCAGTCTGGTGAGAAAATCAATATCGATTAAAACTCGGTTTGGGCCAGAGTGTGTTCTTTACCACTAAGACTGGATGCTGGGGGGAATAATTAGTCCACACTGAAAAAAAAACAAAAACAGACAAGGGCTTGAAATTAAGTTTCACATCCTATTCCTACCCCCATTTGGAGATGTGGCCTGAAGTAAGTTGACACTTTAAATGTTGGAACAACAGGTGTTGTATGGACACAACAGCAGGATGCACTAGCAGAGGAAGTAATGCAGGAAACAGATGGGAGCTAATTCAGCCTTACCAAGTGCTGTGAGTGTTTGTTTTTTGTTTTTTTTGCTTTAGTCCATCAATAAACTAAATATAGAACATTTTATTGCCATGCTCATTATCTATGTGTTTACAGATTCCCATTTAAATAGATAAATAAATATTCTCATCTTAACAGGCAGTGTGGTCTGGTTACAATTATATTCCCTATAAAACTGCATCTGCAGTTGCAGTTTAGTTATATAGGAATGTAATTTTTAGGAGACATGGATGGCGAAGAACAAATAAGGCAGATCATAAAAAAGCAGGCAGACAGGCAGAGCTAATACAGAAACGTCTGGCTTCAGATTGGCCCTTGGCCACACAGGTAGGCCTACTTGCTTTCAGAACACTTATTGCCAGGCCACAAGACAACAAGCTTTATGTGCTCATATGGGCTGTTTTTATAACAATTTTAGTCTGGGCTGCATTTTTACTTGTCATGTTCCCAACAACAAAAATCTGATATTAGTTAAATTAGGTCATGTGGCTGTGTGAGGAAGCCGGTTCGTCACCTACAAACACTTGATTGTTTTAATTTAGTAAGTAACTGCAACACAGCCCAAGGAAGAAAAGCAAAAACTCAGTTTGTTTCCATTTTTATTCTTATCCACTTCTCTCTGTGTACTATATTGTATTTTTCTCACTGCGTCTCTGTTATTTATCAGAACTTGCAAACAAACAAACAAACAAAAGAAAAATCTGCAATGCATTGTATCCCACATAACAGAAATAAAATCAAGACTAAAACAGCTATGGATACCTGCAGGGTAGGGAAAGGGGGATGACAAATGTTGACAGATATGACAGACAAAGCAAAAATAAACCGTCTGGCTTAGATTTTGATTTGTGCTAATGCTAAAAAATTAAACATCTTTTTCACAGTGCATTATAGAGCCACACGGTGATAAATTCAACCAAAAGTAACGTGCAGCACACCAACCTAGACATTAACCTTCATATATATGTGAGGAATGCATGAGAACTGCTTTCTATCTTCATCCAGACTTTTTCAATCAGACGTCTGACAAATTCTCAAGGAGAGCTGCAGAGGAGCACATTAAGTAGAAAACTAGACTAAAATAAAAATGAGTGAAATCGCACTCACAAACAATAGCTCGCCAAATATAGTTCATTACCAACACTGCCTGCATGCTGACAACACAGCCTCCTCTCTATTTCCATAACTGTCATGTGTCTGGGCTTTCACCCAGCGAGTGCAGCCATGTTTATATGAGTCTCATCACTGTTAATTAAGCAGAGCAGGTGATGACATGTCGCTCTCGCATTCGCTTGACAGTTCTTAGCAAACTTGTGGACAGAAATCTGTGTTTAAGAACTTCTGGCATTCAAGGTATTTTTTCTTGCTTGATTTGGAGTCTGCTCATAAGGGAGCTTGTTAAATGAAATCCATTCAAACTATTCTGCTTCTGCTTGTCTGTGATTGATTTTTGACACAACAATTGTGTAAGCCCCCTTGTAGGTTATTTCCTAAAGGTTATTTATCAGAACAAAGACATTTTCCACTACAGTTACTGCCTCAGACTGTCGTCTGGTAAATCACCCAAATTTCAACATGTCGCATGAATCGTGATTAAAATTTCAGGGATCATTGATCTGTGTATCCAGGTGGGTATCGACAAGTCACACCAGCCATAGTAGAGAAAATACATGGATGTGTTTATTTATTTATTTATTTTTTACACCAAAGCTCCAGCAATATCACACAACAAGATAAACAACTAATCTCTGAGGTTTTTCAAACCCACAAGGAGTCGCTCTTTAAAGTTTTGATTGTGTGACAAAAATTGCCAAAGAGTAAAGAATTTACATCGGGGACCTAAATGACTAGACCCCATCCTGGAATTAATTAACAACCCGTGAAGACAGCAGATGACTGCTTTCCCCTGGTGATAGTACCTAAGCTGTGTAGTGCATTTAGTCACTAGTCACACTATTGCAACAGTACGTGTGTGCATATACACACACAAACTTAAAATACTTTTTGTAACTGCCAATTAGAGAATCAATTTTAAGTTTTGTCTGAGCAAATCCAGTGTTGTTATGACCGAAGAACATCATTTTGTAAAGAATTCATACACCTGCACCTTTTTACTTTGTACATACTTTAGTGCATTGTACATTTATTTTGAAAAGGAAAAATGTTTTTAAATTTTCCCACCAATCTATATATTCAATAATCCATAATGACAATTTTGAGTCTTCTTGGCTGAGTCCCTACAGGCTTCTCACACCTGGATGACTATTTATTCTATGTTTATTGCCAGGTCCTCGCCAGCTCCATCAGGTTGGATGCAAAGTGCCTGTTAATGCCTCATCTCTCTGTCATCTCTTCAAAGATGTTTAATGGCGTTTGAGTCTGGACCTTGATTGGGCCACTCAAGGACAGTTAGGACATAAAAATACAAAGCTTTGCAGAGTTGTATGGAGACGTCCGTGGACTTGATTTTTGTTCTAGTATGCAGTGTTTGGGGACACTATATGTGCGTGCCTTTTGAAATTATATCCAATCTGGTGGACTCTGATCATGTATAATCAATCTGAGGGACAATTAAAATACAAAAACATGCACTTGACTATATTTAGGGTGCCATATGGTTTACTAAGTTTACAAATTAAACTTTTTGATATTTAATACATTTGCAAACAAATGAAAAAGGAAGAGCAAGTAAAAAACTGGCTGAAGCGAGCATGTCTATTAAGCAGCCATTTGGTTTAGTTGAGGAGAGCTTTGGTGTCCTTGAGCCTCAGGTCAATAAAGCCATTACATTATAGTGACATGTGCACACCCTCTTTCTCTCGTTCTTTCAAGGCTGTCCAGAGACCTGGCTGCGAGTGTAGGCAGGAGACAAATGAGTGACACTGCATGAACACATAGTCTACTAGAGAGACAATTTGTCATCATGTGAACCTGTGCTCTACCTCTGTCACACACACACACACACCGTCAAAGCTGCACTTCCATTATTGGTGCTTCATAAGCTTTACTTATAAATTATATTGTTCTTTATACATCTATATAAAGTATACATTTGAGGTCTCTGATTTTATATGTACTCTGTGTCAGCAGATACCAGAACAGTCTCGAGGAAAATTTCTAAACTGTTTAATGAGTTGAAAGATTAAATACTGTCTTCTCATGTTTGAGGGGAACAAGGATCATGTTGGGAAGTTCTTAAGTTGTGAGTGTGTGCTCAAGCTAATGTGCGTGTGTAAATCTGTCAAACCTTAATGTCGTCTCACTTCTTAGACCCATTTCTTTTTCTCTCTGGAGTTTTTCTGTCAGTCAAAGCTCAGCTGGGTTGTGTGTGTGCCTGTATGTGTGTGTGTCTCAGCCCCCCATGGTGTAGTAATGAGACTGACTGACTAGACAGAGCTTTGGGAAGGTCATGCTAAATTGAGGTATTCAGGAGGAAGAAGGGAAGGTGTGACTAATGACGAATAAGAATAACACTCCACTAAATTAGCAGGCGAAAATCATCCTATAATGACCCAAGGAGTGAATTTAAAAGAAGAGCCATTAGAAGATGCAGCAAAAGATAACACAATTTAATATGTCATGTCTCAGTCAACCACACCTCTAAAATTTGTTTTTCCAGACAGGGATGGCTGTTGGTAAAAAGACCAAACACAAATAATAATATAAATAATATAAATCTGTGACTGAAATAATGTGACTCTGATGACACAAAATATGATGCAGATGTCAGATACATTTGAATAACGATTAAAAAAATGGTGCACTGACTGATTTCCATCCCCTGGAGTTCAGACGTTCACTGACTGGACCAATAGTCTTCAGTTCAGACTGTCACATTTCTTCACCTGACAGCTGTGTCATCTAAAAATCAATGCCCACATAATAAAACAAACCAAATGTGAAATCTGATGCCTGGATAACTTCTCAACATATTGAATAAATTGTTTTTTTTTCTTTGGCTTAGCTGCTACACCTGCTCCTGACAACATCATAAATGTTATGGGATCAAAACAGTCAGAAGCCTTTGGTATTTAAAACAAATCTTCAGTATTTCTCCTCCAAGAACTTTTAAGTTTAAATATGTTTTCCCAATCATATTTGAATTTTTAAAAGTAAGGCTCACCCTTCCAACCAATCACAAAAGGATATTATTTCTGCTTGTCTTGTTTTAGTCATTATTGTCAAGTGCTGAAGGAATTGTTGTTTTCATGGTTCAAAAGTCAAATGCGGCTTGAAAGACAACAAATGGCACGCCTACTTTACTAACATGTAACCAAAACCACAGTCTTTCATGTGTCTGCATGTAAGTCTAGTTTCTAGGATACACAATTGTGTTTTACCATGTTCCCCAGTAAAGCAATGATGTCAGAGCAGGGCTTAATTGTCCTCTTCAGCTGAAAATTTTAGATTTAAAATAAATTTCATTTTAAACAACTTTCTATGAGTCTCTAAAATAAATGTTTCAGTAACCTTAATCTAACAGCAGATGCAGAAGTCTCATCTCCATCCCTCCACCACAGTCTCCTCTCTACAGCTGTGAATGTAATCAACATGGCAATTATGTTTCTTCAGAGATGTATTTGCCAAAGCAATTTAGTTGTTTACAGTTGCATTTGTGGTAGATAGGTTAGCTCGTGCAGCATTTGGACAGTCACAAACCTGTTTTCAGTTATTATTTTTTATCTCCACATCCACTGACTGATTTATGAACTAATCTAATCTATGAGTCATACACCACATCCTCCCTGACCTTGAGGCCAGAATGAGTCCTCTCTTTAGTTTCTTATGTGGGGAGGCAGCAACCTGGAACCCTAAAATGCAGTAGAGTTGAACCTTCAGCTGCCCCACTGCAGTAGTGACCAAAGGTAAAAGATCACATGAGGCTGTCAGAATTTGGCAGAGGATGTAAATGCACATTCTGTGCATCATTATCAAAGGCAGGAAACAGTGGCTAAGACAATGGGTGAATGGATGGGAAAAGCTTGATATTCTCGCATTCATCTTGCTGTCTCTGTTCATCATGCATCGCCTTTAGAGTTTCCATACTGTGCAACTGGAATTCCATCTGTGGGATTTCTTCAGACATGATGAAATTATTTGCAACATTGCCCCTGCAGCATTATCAGTCTCTTTACAGCTGCTGAATCGATAGCTCATACAACAGCTGTCTTTCAGCTGTCTCGTTTCTCTGGTAAATCCATGTGACTCCGTCTCTGTTGGGGCAGTTGGTTGCAAAAGAAGAGGAGGATCTGTGCAGTCAGAGTGATTAATGCAAACCAAACTCCCCGTGGCCCTCCCAAGTGTTCACCTTCGTTCCTTTAACAGTGAGGTCAGAAGCTGATTCTGTGTGGAAACGTAAAACTATTCTATACTATATACTATAGAAAATATAGATATTTCATGGGTAATTACGTTATAAACTCCACCCTGTTTAAATGATATTTTGTTAAACAAACGTAGATAGTTAGAAGCATAGATGGATAAACAGAATCTGGGAAGGAGTTTGTTTGCTCATCTTAATTACTGTAAGTAGCCTAGTTCTTTGTAAACAAATCACAGTTGTAATGCTAATGGAGAATAGTGTTGGTTTAGGCAGAGCACTGAAATCATACTTATACATTTGCTGATTAATATCAGCTTCATCGTTGATTTCCCACACCAAGGTCATACAATGTAATTTGCCAGCACAGCTCCCTACACCACCCTGACCTCATCCTTATAGGAGGTTATTGTTAATTTGATGGGGAATAGTTTTCTGAAGGGGGTTGGTTTTGAAATCTCACAAGAGCCTTTTCTTCCAAGTCTGAGTATAATCCCATAATATAAGTTTGTCTAGCTTAGTATATAAGGTAGTCTTGGGTCTAACCAAACTTTAGTCATACAAATATATTTTGTAATTGTCAGTTGACAATCATCAGCTTTGCAAGGCAGAGGAAATTACAATGCACTTTGTTGTTTGGTGGACTTGTTGGAAATACCAGATTAGTAAACCCAGATCCCGAAATGTTATGAGTATAGTGTGGTGTTCACGTGGAGGTCATGCTTGGAACAGAATCAATTGCAAAACAAAAATAAAAAATAACAAAAGTACAGCAATAAAATGTACAAGACATGTAAACTGAAATATCTCTGAGGAGTTGATAGTGGTATGGCTGTCAGCCAGCGGAGCAGAAGCTCAGCATGGAACTGAGCACCATGGGCCGTGCTCGACAGCTGCTCTATGCTATTACCTCTCTGTCACACTGCAGATATATGTTAATCACCAAACATCAACACAAGATATGGATCTTAAATCACCACTGATATCTGAAACTTCAGTTCTTTATACATCATTATGTTACTCTGATTTGTTTGTCTCACAAATTTTCTTGAAATCTCAAAACTGCTAAGCCTTTATTATGCCTCATATTAAAATCAACAGATCAGAAAAATGTCACTTACAGCAGGTGTAAATCATCTCCAGTGTTTTTTGGGGGGAAGACTGAGAATTCGAATGTGAGACTTGCAGCATGGCCCCTCCCTTCCTGTCCCTGGTTATTATTCTTTCCCAGTCCGCCAGGCTGTTGCTGTGTGCAGTGGAGTGCCAATTATTATGGTAATGACTGAAACAGATATCAGATGGGTTTCCCTGGAATAAGCTTTTCATTTTTCACATGCACCACTGTGTATGTGTGTGTGTGTGTTTTGGGAAAAAAGAGAGAAAGCACCAGAAAGCAGCATGGAGAGTTTGTCTGTGTGCAGAATTGAGTTTTCTTGCCTTTCTTGGCTGAATCAAACCATTATGAGAGAAATTCATAGCAAACCGCCCCGCTCTGCTCTGCTCATCAAAAACACATTCCTTTGAACACGTTGGACATAAATTCAGATTGTAAAAGGACCCGGTGTCAGAGCTTGTGAAAGAAATTGGATGTAACAGAGAGATGTGATAACAGTCATGCTTCCAAGGTCATTGCTTCATCTCTCATAATGTGTCTCATCAAATGTGTTTAAGTTCTCAGGAATAAGAATGACATTAAATTTAATTTTGGGAAAATGTATTGTAAACTAGATAGTGAGGTGTGCACTTTGTTTCCTGTAGGTGTGTCTTTGATTTAGCTGCTTTTATTTCACTACCTACCATATGAACACCAGTCTATTTATCAGTGTTGATGATGCTGTGTGTAGTTACGAACTGTATGCATCTCATCCTTTCCAGTGTTAGTTTAAACGCCAGATTTAAAAAAGGAAATTTGTTAACTTTCAATCAAATGTTAACAAATTGATTTGGCTCTGTCTTCCAAATGTTCACTGCAGATGTCTCCATCTTTGTTGTCAGTGTAAAAGGAACTGTTCACTTTATATCAATCTGCAGACAGACTCAGATTATGTGCTCATCAGTGCACTGTTCACTGTACTTGGTTTAGGACAAGCTAAAACAACAGGTAACATAAACACTGTGATATTGATTTGGCAAACATAGAGAGATATATTTAGATAATTGACCCTCAGTAATCTTGGACCGCTCATATTATCCCGAAGGCCAACTGACACTAATGTTAGACATCCATATCCACATCATCGATGGATTATGGCAAAGTGGATTGCCTTTTCAACTGTTTATGGACAATTTCAGTTTTTATTTCTCTTTGGGGAACATTACATCCTTTAACTGAACCTGTGACTTTAAAACAAATAATGATCGAATAACTGTCACTGTAGAGCTTTGTTTGTTGATGTTTACTGATGTATAGCTGATTATAATGCTGCTTGCCTGGTTCATCCAGCAGCAATGTACATTATTCACTAAGTTTGAAGAACATTTGCAATTTTTAAATGTTGACATATTTAAAGTAATGGGATAAGATATCTATTTTGATTTTGTGTGTGTGGATCATGTAAGACCCCATTTGTGTTTGGAAGTGACCAAGACTGTGACTTTTCTGCTAGCTATGTGCTTTTATTTTGACAGTCTCTGGGGAGAGAGAAGTCAGGCAAGAAGAGAGTGGAGCCGTACAGTTTTTGACCTCTCTGTCTCAGTGTCTAAATTGAATTTTGTTCACTTTTTGTTGAACAACCCTTGTTGTTGATAATTGTCCTGTACCAGTTTTAGTGCATTTCTATGCAAACATTTCAACTTTATCAAGTGGTCCTGTGGAATTGTTAGGTGTGGAAAAGAGTCATGCAGTTAGGTTAGAGCTAATTCAAGCTAAGGTTACATTTATTCAAACCTATATACCATACATGATCCATGGCACTTGATTGTGTTAGCTTAACTTACTTTTTATACTGTACTACAGTACAGTAGAGTTCTGTTGCAAAGAATACTTTCTTAATGGTCAGCACATGGCTGCGGGGTTGCTTTTCAAAACCCATAGAAACCTTGCAGGGAAAACAGTGTGTGTCCAACAAATGATACTTATTTCTAGGGAAAGAAGAAGAAATGCCTGAGTGATGTTATCCAATTACACTCCACTGAGTGATTTCAATAAACTAAGAACAATATGATTACGGCTGCTATCTTCTACAACTCCCAAAGGCCGAAACAATGCAGTGTTCTCATTATGAGTTAGTTGAGCTTCTCTTTTACATTTAATGTAATAAGCCACTTTGCATTCAAAATTCATGTGTGATTGTCAGTTTTAATAAGCCAAAGCATTTGTTTTCACTCGTTACATCCAACAACATTTAAAAAATTATCATCTCTGAGATAATCACAGCTGTGGTGCTCAAAGGATTCCTTCATTTGTTTTCAGTTTTACCTCAACAAGCTTCACTGACATTTATTTACACATATTTACTCATCAGAGGAAGCATTTTATAAATGATATGCAACGGTGAGAATATGATACCAAAAATTTAAAAATGGCAATATAGTTGTGTTTACAATAAAAAGACATACAGCAGCTCCTTTAATAATATAAAAATAGAAACCGCGAATGAAGCATGCAAAGCACCAAGTGACAGTAGACATTAAATGTTAAACAAAAGCTATTTTAAATATTATTTAATGTAATAAAATAATATTGTTTTAAACTCAAAATAATGAGGTTTCAAACATGCCTCATTTAACTTTTGTATGTAGGTACAGTGTGATTAAAGAACATTATATTGGACATTGGAGTACATTGGAAAGAAAATTGACAATTTAATTATTAAAACATAAATTGTAGAATCACACAGACTGACAGTTGTTTATTAAAAACACATATGAATCAACAGAAATGTGATGTAACGTGCAAAAAGGGCCCATAAGCTCATTTTGAACTTTATCACCATATGCATGAGGGGGCTGCTTTATTTTTGCTGCATTATCTGTTCACATGATAATTGACAGATGCAACATAACAGGGTGAAGCAAAAATAAGCAAACAAACAAACACCTACTCCTGTACTGTAAAATGAAAACATGTTGTTATTTCTCTTTCACTACATATCCATCATCATTACAAAACTGTCCTCCACAGGAGCTTCCATAGCCATAAAAAGGTACATTTTAAATATAACTCAATATCTCAAGGCTTCCAAACATCAAAATCATATCATGGTAAATTATAGGCAAATGTGCGTAAGAGAACATTTTGTCTGGAAAGGGATGAATATGCACATTCAGGGTGAGATTCTGCAGGTTTAAAATTGTGTTCTCCCTTTGTGATGACACCTCCAGGCAAAAGCTGTGATTGCAGCTATAAGTGTAGATGAGGAGGAGGGTGATTTGCTGCTCTATTAGATTACCTTGTTATTTTATATGAAGGAAATATCACTAGGGTGTTGTGGAGGAGGACATAACCTGGTTTGTACTGTATAGAGACACATTTCTGCCAAGAACGGCATTAGTGTGGTATTATTAACCATAAACAGTGATGAAAATGACAGATTGTTGATAGAGTTTGTTGATTTGATCGACACAGTTCAAGAGTTTAATGACCAAGCCACAGCAATGTTCAAACGTCTCTCTGTGCTGGACAACCGCCTGTCCTCGAACCAGTCTCTTTCTATCAGTGCCTAATTCCAGATGATTTGGATCTGGATCTTGGCTGCCCAAGACTCCTGGGATACTTAACACATTAAAAAGAGAAATCCTTTAAATAAATTCTATTAAAGTATTGTCCTATTTAATAAGGTACTTTAAACAGTGTTTGTCTTTGCTTGAGACCAATTTCATCCATCTCAGATCTTCTTTGTTCTTTAAGACTTAAGATGTCATTTAACTCATTAATTGTGGTTGCTATTGTATACACTACCAGTCAAATGTTTGGACACACATAGGAATTACCATGATTTTCATGAAAAGATACACGTCTTTAGCCGTGTTAGCATCATTGCAAACAGGTTTTATCATAATCAGTTCTCCTTTTATGAATGAATAAACTTGCAGTAGAAAACAAAACATGCTATTGGAAGACACTACTAATGATATTTTTATTTACTGAACATATTTACAACGTAAAATGACTCATTATAACATAACACACATCAGTATTGAACCTTGTTCTACCCTTTATTAGTAAGGACCTATTTTGAATTTTGATGCTTTTGACACTTTTACCTTTTTACCTAACTGAGGAGGTCGCTCAGTATTTACCTGGGCAAGACTTGGGCAAATATCAATAATGTTTATTTTGTCCTGTCTTGTCATTCCTCTGCACACAGACCCAAAAAGGACTGCACTGCTTCCATATTAAACCAGCTATACTTATTCATCTTTCATATTTTGGTCATTTGAATGAAACACAAAACGTGCAGTATTATTTCATGTATTTAAGACAACATAACTGACATTTAACAAACGTGCCAGTGTTAGTCAAGTGACAGTTGAAGTACGAAGAATTAAATAAAACCAACACACTGGGCTTAAATATGCTAAAAATGCTCCACAGATGTGACTGGTACTTCAGAGTTACTGCAGGTGATAATTTGATGTGGGTTCATATTTGATCATTTCATTTCGGTCACTGAGGTAGATCTGCATATCTGACAGAGGACACATTGAGGTTTTATCCAGTGGATGTTTAGCATTCTCAAAGGATGCTTCAGATGTCTGAGCCACACACAGGGGAACCTGATGAACTCCTTTCCAACAGGTGTGTGATATTATAGCTGTGAGCTGCATCCAAACTTACACAGTGGAGTCTGGATTTTTACCAGAACAGGCACTGTATACTTTCTCCAATGTGACTTAATGTAGAATTACACTTTAATTTAGCAGTTCTGTACAATAAGAATAATACTAATTGTTTAAAGGAATACCTGCTTTTTTGCCTTTCCAAGTCTTTGTCAATCCAGCAAATTGAATATTTATGTTATTCAATTTTTATGTTAGATCCCATAAGACTTATTGAAAAAATGTCCACACTATTTGTGCCTCTTCAGCTATGTGTTTTCATGCCACAATCAACATGTTACCATGTTTATCTTACCATAGAGAAAACAATGATCAGTTTGAAAGTCTGGCACAGACAATAAGCAGACAGTCAAAATATTGCAACAGCACCGTGTCCTCAATAACAGCTCCTGAAATGTTCCATTTCAGTTTACATTCACTAATTAAACTTCACATTTGTCACGGTTGATGTAGCCTCTCTCTTCATGTACTGAATCAGCTAATGAGCCCAGGAACAAAGGGTTGACCTCATATCCTGGGACATGTTGTGCATATGAGGGAACATTAACAGTGGTTTTGTGTTTTGGGAACAGGCCATAACTAAACCTTTAAGACTTTCTACTCTCTCTCTCAAAATGTGACACTGATATCAATGTCACATATTGATTGCTGCCATCAAACTCTACAATCAGGTGTGAAAATTCAGTGATCTTTTTTGTGTGTAAACATAATAAAAATCACCTGATCATACATGAGGGCAAAAAAGGTGTTTCCATAGGATTTAAGAGGGTAAGTTCCAGCCAGGTGCTGCTCTTCACCAGCCCTTAATTACCTGATCATCAGCAGGTGTGCAGACTGCTATAAAAGCAGAGGTTTTGGCATTTTGCCCATCTGGAACATTGTGTGTGTTAACACATTGGTAATAGGGGAAGACATAAGCATTTGTTTTAGAGAAGCAATTGTTGGTGCACATCAATCTGGAATATTACAAAAACATTTTTGGAGTCCAATGTTTGAGTCAAGACAGTTGCCGATCTTCCCAGGAGTGGACATCCCAGCACTTTGACCCCAAGGTCAGACCCTGCAATGCTCAGAGAAATAAAAAAAATAACTCAAGAGCTACATCTCAAACACTACAAGCTTCAATGAGCATGTTAAATGTTAAAGTCCATGACAGCACACCTAAAAGAAGACAGTTTGTTTGGAAGGGCTGCCAGGAGAAAGCCTCTACACAGAATATGAAAGCACGACTGAGGTTCACAAAACTGCATCTGAACAAATAGTTTCAAAGACTCTTGGAACAGTGTCCTGTGGACAGATGAAACCAAAGTGGAGTTGTTTGGCCTTAAGCACAATGTTTGGTGAAAACCAAATATAGCATTTCAGGAGAGACACCTCATACCCACTGAAAAGCACAGTGGCGGAGAGGTGATGATTTGGGCTTGTTTTGCAGCAGCTTGTTTTGCAGGACCTGGGCACCTTGCAGTCACTGAGTCGACCATGAACTTCTCTACATCTCCTCAATGAGAATGGCTGAGAAATAAGATAGTCAAGGTTTGGAATGTCCTTGTGAAAGTCCATCACTGTGGTGAGAGTGGTGCATAAGTGAATTGCCAAAAACCTCAATGAACTGAAGCAATGCTGTTTTTGGCTTAATTGTGTTAAATACATAATGGCATGGTGTTATGTGGTCATCTGAGGATGTATTTATCTTCTACCTTCTATGGTCAGATTATTAAAACTATTATAGATTAAGTTTTTACATAAAAGGGAGAGAATTCTAAAAGAGGGCACTACTTTTCAAACATGACTGTACATACTGTGTGTTACACTAAACCTGCATCATTTTCACATTACATCATCTAATGGACAAATATATCATGCCATCAAACTACAGACAGACCCACTAATGCAAAGAAGTAGTATGAAAAATATAGCTTTTTGCATAATATTATTACTTACATTTCTGATCATTTGTGTTCTTTTCTGTATTATGGCACAAAAAGAAGGTGTTTCTTTTCACTCTGCATGTCTGATATCTATCACATTTTTTCTGTGCCTGCCATGGTTAACAGCAGTAACAGATTCCATTTCTGTGTTTTGTTAAAGCAGCGCTGCAGTAATGAACGCTCTACCTCTCTCCATGTTCTTTTTTGGGGGGTTGCAAGTGTGAGGGATGAAAATGTTTTCTTGGGAGATAGATATAAAAAATATATTTTTCCTTCTTTTATAGAAATAAAAGCTGTTTCACCTTCACCTTCTTTGGTGTAATTATACACAGCTTCCAGTGCACTCTGCATGAATATGTGTGTTCTCTACCATGCTGGCTTTGCTATGACTGAGACAAACTGCTTGCTGCTTGTGTTGAACTATGTATTTTTGTGTGAGCACATACTCCACTGGGAATTTAATCGTCTGAATGTTGACAGTTAATCCGATCATTAATGCAGGCAGTTGTTCAGCAGTTTAACCCTCAGTGGCACCTTGTTCCTGTTTGTGTGTGTGAGAGAATTGTGAGTATAAAAAAGACAAAATGTTGAAATGATAGAATAGAGGGGAAAAAAGAACTACCGGATTTGGCATATATGAGTCAAACAGCTGTATGTGGTATCCATCTCTCAAACAAATAGTCATGGATCTCTGAAAACATTTACTGCAGTTTCACTGAATGACTAAGCTTATTTAGAATTTCTATTTATTTTTCAATGATAATAAGAAAAATGCAAATAAGCTGTTGTATGGAAGCTGATGGGGGCCATTGATGCAGATAATCTTTAAGTCCTATTATGTTAATTATTTCCAGAAAACAACAAACAAGATAACAATCTCATTATTTCTACAAACCAGATAACGAGATGTCTTATCATGTCAGTACAGACCTATGGACCTAGATAATATAGGGTCTGATCTCAGCTGATAAAGTAAGAGCCACAATATCCCATTATTCATCAGTGCATCGGAGTACTATATGTTATGAAAACCAAACATTACATTCTTTGTTTCTGTTAGATATAACAATGAAATTAGCTTAATTAAGTTTTGTAATCAGTGATTCTGCAGATTATGAACTGTACTGCTCTCTCATGGAAACAGGCAAAATGTAACCATAAACCGATGTAAAATTTGTAGGGATAAAATTGAAAAAAATAAATAATAAAAAATGTTACTGTAGTACATCCGGTCCGGATAATGTTTTTTTGTTGCAGAACAGTGATTCTCTCATGTGAGTAAAAAAACTAAAGTGTATATTTATTTTTTGCTTATATTCATTTTGAAAGACCAAGTGAAACCTCAAACTATTTAGTCTCCTTGAAATGATGTGATGTCACTTGTCACTTAAAAACCTCCCATCTGCTGTATTCTTATTTTTTTCTTCTTAATTTAAGGATAAATCCCTATAACTCCTGCTGCACTGACCCAGTTTCTCCACTCACGTCAGTAAATTTTCATATAATCTTTTATGTATTTGCATACATCCTACTGCATTGATTCCTTTCCATGACAGAGTGTGTTTTGTGAATTTGTGGGATGTGAAATGTCTTCCGACAACCCTGAACTGGCTCTTTGCAGGGGGAGGCTGAGTTGCCCCGGTTTCATAAGCAAGCAATGACAAACTCACCAGAGTGCCTGTGAAGCATGACTCATAAAGATATGATTTTTGAAATGCTAATGAGGTGAAGATTATACATAGTGGAATAACAAGATGGAGCAAGGAAGAGTGAGATAAAGACAGTAAGACAGAGGGAGAGATCCTCCATATCTCGAGTCTTTTTTCTGGAGCTGACAGACACAGTTTCCTACTGAATGTGTAAGATAGTTTTTAAATAATCTCTCTTTACCCGCTTTGGTATTTCATGACTTTGCAATGAGTCACAGGGAAAGAGAGAAAGAGTTTAAGCAGTAAAGCCTGCAGCGGTGTGAGAATGCTCTTCCTTTGACTCTCTCTCTCACGTCGCCCTGCATGTGTTCATCACCAGTGCACCAAAAAGGCTAAACAAGGTTAAAGAGAAGGTCAAACACACATGAACACAGTTTTTCCTCTTGTCATCTCGACAACATGAGATACAGCTCCTCCAGCAGAGAACCAATTATCATTGTTGGTAGAAAATACTACTTAGGAATATCATGTCCTCCATCGCTGGTGGGTATTTCCACACATACTGTATGAAGTTTTACTTTATAATGCTTTAAGAAGGCCAAATCGAGTTGATGCTATCTCACTGAACCCAAACCAACAGGGCTGTCAAACCTCTCAGTACAAGTGCAGAGCGAGGATTTATTTTAGTGTGCTATCAATCCACACACTATCTGTCTCATCTTCTTCCTGTTCTTCATCTGACTCTGCTCCTGTTTCTTCCCCACCGTACACATCCTGTTTTCGTGTTCCCTGTTCGCTCCAAAATATTTTTTCTCTCTCATCATCCTCCATTTATCGCATTTCCTCCCACTCTCCATTCACCTGTTTTCTCTCCATATCACTCTGCTTCTGTTGTTCCCATCTTCCTACATGTTGAGCTAGTGAAGGTCATTTTTGTGTTAGAGACGGGGGGGGGGAGTGATGCAGCTATACATCCGCTGCTCTGGATAACTGCAGGATGGTGGATGGAAGAATTGATGATAAGAACACGGATGTGGAAGGAGAGAAATAGAAAAGATGGAGGGAGACAGAATTATCTCCATCTTGATGAGGAATGCATGCTTGCTGCCCACTAATGCATTCTGCTGATGTTTTCAATAGCAGTTTACCTTGATGGTCATCAAGTAAATTACCTGTATTATCAGGGACAGCATCATTGGTTTTTTGGTTTTTGTTTTTTTACAGAAACAACTGAGACATACAACATATCTGGCTGTTTTCCTACAGAGGTTATGGCTTAGCAATTTCAGGGTGTCAGGGTTGTGTCTTTCCATCTGTTTTTTACAAAAACAAAAGTAAACGTATAAGTAGATTAAACAATGTGTGCTGCATATCACAGTTTGCATGCCTGCATATTCAGCTAAATACTACCAACAGAAATAACGCAAACCATCAGCCAGAGTGCATCAATATCAGAGTTTAGAGCTGAAGTCACCAATTTTTTTTTCTGAAAGCAGGCCTTCAGCATGCCCGGGGGCTGACCACATCACCAGATTTCTGTTATTTAGCTGACTTGTGCATCGCGCAGTCCATTGTGGCTTATAAAGAAAATATCCATGGGCAACATCACTGATCACTGGTCACTGGTTACTGGTTTAGGTAATGTTACCAGTTACCAGTTCTTTCCTGCTTTTTATTGCAGCTGCAGGTAAATTCTTCAGTGAACGTGAGATTTGCCAGACTTATTGGTTTGTCATAAGCTATCAAATTTTAAACTACAAACAAATAAAGCATGAATCTATATACTTTTCCTTTGCCTTTGTTCTCTCACTACTGATGTGCACACTCGTCTACATACACTCATTTTACAATTTTGTATACGTAAAGTAAATGGACACATTTCACACATGCACTGCAATGGCTACTAGATTCCATTTTCTATTAATATAATAAGGATATGTTAATATTTAACATAAATGGCAAGCTGCACATACTGTACATTGATTGAACATATTAGCTAGATTTTTTGAGACAATGGATTATTATCTATCAACCTAGTCTCCTAAAAAGACTATTTAAATATACAATTAAACTCCAATTTATTTATTTTTATTATATTATATATATACTGTATATATATAT
>OMLM01009021.1:60537-86972 GCA_900302695.1 Helostoma temminkii | reverse complement strand
TGCCATTGGTGATGGTCCTTCTCTATCTGCACCTTGAGCATCTTTACGGCATCCTCAGTTGTGACTCTCTGGGCACGCTCAGTCATCAACTGATCCTTTGCCTCCTTTAGAGCAGCCATCAGTTTATTTTGTTCATCTTCCTGAACCAGACAGGACCCTCTGAATTTCTCTTTCTCCTCCTCCAGGGACTTTTTCTCTTCCTGGAACTGGACACGCTCAGCTTCCAGCAGATCTTCTGCCTTTCTGAGGGCATCTGTGAGTTTGCTTGCCCTCACCTGACATGCTTCCAGCTCAGCATGATGGGAAGCCTTAACCCTTTCCAGAGTCCTCTCAGCCTCCTTCGTCTGTTTCTGAAGAGTATCCTTCATGTTGCTCAGCTTCTGCCACAGCTGATCACTTTGAGTCCGCTCAAATAGAAGATCTTTCTCTAAGTCTTTAACCTTTGATTGGGACTCCAACTCTGCAGTGTCTTTTTCAACCAGCTGAGCTTTCAGGTTATGACTCGAAGTTTCAAGCTTGTGTTCAGCCTCAAGGCGCAGCTGCCTCTCAGCCTGGAGTTCCAGTGTCAGTGCCTTCAACTCCTTTTCAACTTCCCCCTTCTCTCCTTTTATAACCTCCAACTGGAGTTGCAGGTCTTTTGTGTTGTCCTTCGTCTGCTCAGTATTAGGGACTGAATGAGATTTCCCACTTCTCAACTGAGCTTTGAGTTTGTTGATATAACTCACCGAAGACCTCTGTTTTCTCTGAGCTTCATCCAGCAGAGATCTCAGGTGTCGCATCTCATTCTGCATTTTCTCTTTGTCGCGGCTCCAGCTGTCGTCTCTCTGATTTTGGAGATGCTCAAGTAAATAGTTTAGTGAATCCTCTTCCATTTCCAAGCAGATGCTCCCTTTACATTTGCCCTCAGTGAGTTTCACTTTGTTGTCTTTCAGATGATATCTCACATCCTCCTCCAGGGAACTAAGGTAGAAGTTCACTGGAGTTTCCACCTGCCCGGCGTCGTTTTCCATTTTGTTTAGCGGTTTCTACTCGTCTTTCTTTACTCTGTGCACTTTGTGTGGTCACAGTGAAGTGTGTCCAGACTCTGTACTGAATAAATTCAAAGGGAACCGTCTAATATCTGTGGAACATGACATCACAGCTAGTGTCCTTTGATGTTGCCAATGGATACTGTTGCTATTTGACTAAGTTGTTGCTATTGGATACCAGTTTGTTTACATTTAAACATCTGGAGATAATCAATCTAATATTAATTACAATTACCAATATAATCTGCATAATATCAGTATGAATTTGTGTAATTTAATGAAGAGAGGTTGAGCAATGTTGCTGCTAATTTCATTATTCATGTTATCAGGGGCAGCATTAAGGACGTTACGATACAGAAATGACACAAAATTATAAAGAAATTAGGGTACGAAATACACACCAGAGATCCCCAAATCACAGTTATGGTTGTTGATCAGATAAACACCAATGTTAATATGGTAGAACCATTTGGATCATACACAACAGTAGCATACCCTGAATACACAGACATGATGTTTACAATGCTTTATGACCTGTGTGGCAGCTTTGAAAAAGAGACCTGCAGAACCTCTGCTGCTGCATTAAACTGTGGTGAACTTTCCTGCCACATTCGACACACTGTGGCTGAAGTGTAAAATTAAACTCCTTCTGACATTATATTGTCTGTCATGTTTAGTTCATTTGTGTGACAAATTAAACGAGTCAACAAAGGACGCTGCCAACACCTGTGGAGACACTAAACCTCGTCTTACACACTGTCACCATCTCAACAATCTTCTCAAACTGTATGATACCGTTATGGACAAAAATATGACTCAAGAATGAATGTTTTCAATTTAATTATCCAAACTGTGAAAGATTTGTTTAATTTAAATGTGACATTCTTATCAGATACATCACAAACTATAAATGTGTGTCACCATTGCTGATTGAGTGTTTGGTGAACTTTACTTTCAGTTTTTCATGGAGGAGAACGACAACAGACATTAGGAGAGAATTAGAAAGCATTTGAACCTCATACAAACTGTCCAAAAACTTAGCTTTATAGGCCCTGCAATAATTTGTAGAACTGTACTGTGTTTTTGCTGTGTATTTGTTCCTCTCTCTATACTGCACATCTGTCCAACTGTGCAGTACATTGTGCATTGCATAAAAAACTCTGTTCATTGTACAGTAATTGCTGTTAGTGCCATGAACCTGATGGTTACTGCATGTTACGATAAATGTTAATACATACTAAGACACGTAAAGAGGCACAGTTTGTGGGTTTGATAGGTGAGGAGGGAACCTGGCGATTCAGCAATTCGTGACATGGCCAAACCTACCTGCCGTAACACAGCAAACTTCAGTAATGCTCAGGTAGCTTAAGTTCACCTCCATCATTTATTTTCATTGCACAGGCAGAGAGATTAGGAAACACACACCTGTCAGTCAGACTGGCTGTAAAAGGAATAAAAGCCAGATCCAATTTCGTGCCTTCACAAGTTAAAATTGTTAAATGAGGCCTGCAGTCTGGTGGACATTGCTTATCTAATTTAATCCCAAGCGCGTTCAATGGTTTGCATTAACTGGAGGAAGACTCGCAGACGGACTGTGCTGTTTGTCCGTGCAGCGCTGGCATCACACAGATACCGTCTGTTTCATTCCAGCTGCTCTGGTGAAATCTTTACAAGAAGTTTTACAAGAAGATGCTGCTGAATTTTGCTGTGTGTGATATATTTGTCAACTATAATTTGACTCTGACATGCAGCCAAACAGCTTCATATTCTAACAGTAGTTGTAATATCAGCAGGTACAATAGGGGAGAATACGCTGTCTCAGGACAGAACATAGCAAAGTCCAGCTTTGTTTTACAAAAATATGCAGCAACTAAATTGATTTGCTCATCTCGAAATATGTGTGCATCGCTTTCATGACCATTATTGGTTATAAAATGTTAGGACACTTTACCACCTCAACACGTCACTTACTTAAGATGACATTCGCTGAATACTTTTAAGTGCCTTTGCTATATGTCTGTGTCATTTGAATTCTACCGAACACTTGGGGTGATATATTTATTCTAGACCGTCAAGGACCAATAGAAGCTGTTTGTTTCTCACCTGTCCTATGAGCTGCACGATGAAGTCCACCACGAGCTTGGAGTCCTTGTTGAACATGCCTTGCCATAGTTTGTCCACCACTCGCTGGGTGAAGTAGAAGACGTTGTTGACCAGAATTTGGTAACTTCCACCACTGCTGAGGGGCAAAGAGGCATCTTCACCTGGATGGAGACAAGCACACAAGAGAAGTGGAATATTAGATGAAATGTATAACGCAATACAAAACTTATGTTACAGTAGAATTAAATAAGTGAAGCAGAACAATTTGCAACTGGCTTACACTGATATACTGTAGTATGTATCATATAGGAATAATATTCTCCTTTTCAACAGATATTGCATGCTGACAGTATGAAATTCACTTGCTTTTTCAATAATGGGCAGTAAAAAATGCAGAAAAAATGTTACTAGATGCAGATTTAGATTCATTTAAGATGGGATCAGTGTGCGCAAAAGCCCCAACATATAAAAATGTATATATATTGTATCTTGTTTCATAATTTTAAACATGATTGTTACTTTAATGTTGACAACAGTCTAAATAAACACAAGTAGGCATCTAAAAAGCTCAAGGTGCTTTATTGCAGTTCTTTTGGCTTCAGACAGTAATTTGCTGACTCATGATGAAGCCATTAAAGTTTCATTTGGAGCCAAATTTGTAGTCAGCTATTTTATAAAGGAGTCCTGGTTTATCTGATGGTGAATACACTTATCTAATCTAATTTGGTAAAAAATGACCAGAAGGTTTGTGTTAATTAAAAAAAAAAAAATCAAGATTAAGGGGAAATATTAAGTTTCTAGCTGTACTGTGTGAGATGCTGAGGAATTGGTTCTGACCTAGCAGGACGTCAGCAGCCAGTAGATGCTCCATGACACCATCCAGGATGTTGGACTGAAACTCCTTCTGCTGAGTTCTGGTGGAGCGCTCCGGGGAGGCCTAGCGAATGCAGAATCCAAAACCAGACACACACACACACACACACACACACACAGGACAATTATTTCATAAAAGCCATTAGATCTCAATTTTGCTGCTGCATAGATGAAATGATTAGTTTGTGGCTTGGTGACACCCCCACCCTAGACGCATCTGCTCACCTCCAGCAGCATGTCGATGATGGGTGTCTGCTTGCTGGCTGGAGTCATGCACAGGTTGTCCATGATCAGGACTCTCATAAAGTCAAAGACATACTTTTTGGCTGGATGGTTGGTCAAGGACGTCTTGGATCCTACATTACAGTATTCGGACTGGCTGCGGTTCATACCAGAGTCCCCAGCAAAGGCCTTGAACTCTTCGATGGGAGACCCTGCTTCATCATCCAAATCACTGACCTAAAATGGATGGAGGGGTGGAGTGGGGCTCAAAATTCTTTTGCATTAGAAACTGTCAGCATTGTGCACTTTGTGGTTGATAGGGCTCCTGATTAATATCTGTCAGGAACAAAAACTACAAATGCATTTCAAATAAACGCCTTCAGAAGCACTATTAAAGCCGCTGAACCGAAAAGATTCAGTGAGACTAAAAATAAAAAATGTATAACCTTACCATTTCAGAATACGGCCTGATGTTGAAGGGAAACACAGTGGCTGCCAGAGCACAGAGGAACTCAGGACTGTGCCACATTGGTGACAGATCGGGCACGTTGTGATACAGGTACCTAAAGAATTGCATGAGAGTAACGGGATACTCCCTGAGCCAGGAACCTTCCTCCTCTGACTGCCATGGCTGAGAAGTGCAAGCAAAAAAAAAGAAACATACATAAATATATCATTTTTTCCAAATGTAGTGGAATAGCTAGTTTTTAGTTCAAATCTCAGGCTGGGTGAAAACTGTAAAGTGGTCCCCTCCCTCAGCAGCAGCCTTGGCTAGGATTGAGCCATTTAATCTGCAAAAGGTCCAGAGAAACTGCTCAAAACAGCAGAAACTTCTAAGTGTATGACCGTGTATGTGGCTGGATGTGAATGAGAACAGAGTGTGTGCCGAGTCATTTTTGTTGGATTAAAAGAGCTTAAAAAGACCAGTTTAGAGAATCCAGACTGATCAGTTGTAAGAACCACCTACAGGTGTTTTCCAGGATTTAAGTCCTCTATGTGGGAGTGTACAAAAATAATCCACTTTTGGCAAAAGGTGCTTTTAATTTAATTAGAAACAATCGGTACATTACAAATATTTATCCAGAAAGCATTATTTTCTTTTAGGTTATTCCCTTTTTTTAAAAAAACAAATTATTTATATTTTTTTATGTTACAGAAGAGGAAACCTTAGTCAGCTTCATATTTTATTCAACAGTTCTATCTTTCTCACCAGGTTGAGCATGCTGCGCAGCATGGCCAGCAGCAGGAAGGCTGCCTCGGTGCACACACTGTGGACAGAACCCACCACTGATCCGCTGGAGGCTGGCATGCCAAAGATGAATGTCCAGATAGAGTCCAGGTCAAACTGAGAGGGCAAACACACATACTGGGGTAATATACAGTCGCACATACATATATACATGATATATTGTTCTGTAATTTTGTTAATATTAGATGATCTGGTACTACTCATTACCTGGCAACATTTTTGAAAAAACTTAATCTACAGGAAATTTGATTGAATTTTTTTTAAATTTGATTGAGACAATCATCGCATTTTGAAACAGATACTGACACATTCTAAAGGACAGCAGCCAGGAAATATATTAGTTTATTAGGTATAAAAGAAAGAAAAAGGTTGGGTATACTAACATGTACCTGCAGGCTGTCTGGCAGCTCAGTGACAGGCTGCTGCAGGAAGAGAGCCATTAGCAGGAAGTAGAGCTCAGGCACGTTGGTATGTTTGGGCAACAGCGTCTGCAGAACAGGGAATCCTGGGAAGTGGCAGGCATCCCGGTTAATTTCTCGCACGGTGGAGCGGCCGCCGGCACTGCGGCCCACATTGAAGCCTAAAAAGTAGGATGAAAGTGAACATTAGGAAAAAGTAGGAAGATGAATACTGTACATATAAAGCGCATACCAACAACTTTGAATACAGATGTTACACAACCCCAATTCCAAAATAGTCGACACTGTGTAAAATCTATATGAAAACAAAATACAACGATTTGCAAATCTTATATGTTATTCAAAACAGAAAAAAAGGTTTAATCTGAAAAAAAAGGTCATTATGAAATTGATGGCAGTAACATCTCAAAAACGTTGGGACAAGAGTGTCAAAAAGCTGGAAAAGTAATTGATACAAACAAAGAAGAGCTGGAAGAACATTTTGCAACTAATTAGTTTAATTGACAACAGATCAGTAACATGACTGGGTATAAAAAAGAGCATCTTTGAGAGTCAGAGTCTCTCAGAAATACAGATAAAAAAATCTACAAATCTGAAAGTGGAAAACTGTGGTCAGACAAACCACATATTGCATCTATGACAACAGTAGAAGAGTTGGTGTGCTGAACTGGCCTGCCTGCTGCCCAGACCTTTCACAATTGAAAATGAAATGCAAAATATCCAGGCCTGTTGAGCAGTTGGAACCTGTATCAGGCAGGAATGGGAAAAAACATTCCTCTCCCAAAACATCAACTGGTCTCCTCAGTTTCCAGACAGTCAGTTCACAGACAGAGGGGAAGCTTCACTGTGGTAAACATGGACCTGTTCCAACTTTATTGAGACATTTATAAGTTTCATTGATTCAGTTTTAATGTAGGGTTTACACAGTGCCCCAGCTGTTTTGGAATTGGGGTTGTACATAGTTTAATGACTATTAAGGCAGTGATTACAGTAATAATCCAAAATTGTAGTCATCTAATTGAGCTAATCAGACAGGATTTCAATTGGAAACTAAGAACTAACAAAATAAGTCAAAGGAAATGAGGATTTGTTTAAGCTAGAAGACAAACTCCAACTGTGACTCAAATTAAGGGATTCAATCTACAATACTACAACTGCGAAAGCTCTGTTGGGCCATGTCAGTATTCAAGGTGGTTCATATTAGCAGGGTCAGTGGTTCTCAACCTGGAATCTGCCCTTCAAAGTGAATAAAAAGAACAAAAATGCAAAGACAAAATTTAAAAATGACAATTTGAAGGTGAAAGTTCTCCATTATGCAGAACCTGTGATTTTTGTGACTGAGATTGAAAACCACTGTCCTCAGGAGAGACTATGACTGCAGCAGCAGGGAGGCAAAAATCGAGAGGACAAACCCTTGGCTGTGCGGCGCACAAACTGCGCCGCTTTCTGTTTACTGATTGAAGGCCAACTCCGACGGAAAGCGTTGCCACAGTGAGGAGAAGCGTCTGCTGAGTCATGTTACAACATACAGCGTTGGCACTGGACATCATTACTGCATGCTTCTAACTGTTAATCACGTTTACAAAAATAAACAAACACTAAACATCTGAGCAAATATCAAGTGTTTTTGGAAGACCAGGTCCCACAATGAACTAAATCTATCCGTGGAGTTATTGTGGAGTTAGATTTAAGTTAGTTTGGGACATACCTGAAGGCAACTACAACTTGCAAAGATGTGATAGTTCATACTGTTCTAACTAACAGTGACAGATTAGTCTTTGATAGTCTAGATAGAGCACAACTGACACATCCTACAGCCACTCCAGTCTCCAGCACTCACCCAGCACTGTGCCGATCTTATTAGTCAGGACAGAGTCGGTGTGGTCCAGCCAGCCTCCTCCGCACAGGCCCTCTTTGAAGCGGTTGAGGATAGACTGATTGGAGAGCAGCACCACCAGGATCCACAGAGCTGCTGTCACCGTACTCGAGTGGAGATGTTCCTCCATGAACATCAGGAGCCAATCAAAGCCCAGAGTCCGCACTAGCTCCTCACAAGCCCTGCACGAGGTGATGAAGAGCAACTGAAGGTCTATAGCCACAGTAACTCCTTATCATTTTACAAAATATTTTCAAAGCCTTGCTTGACATACTGCCAGATCCTAGCAACAAAATTCATTAGGAGGAAAGCAGATAAGAAGTGACAGTGTAGACTCACTGTGCATTGACGGTGCACTTCTCTTTGGTGGTGAAGAGCAGCCTGAGCAGGTTGTCCAGCAGTCGATTTCTTAGCAGGATTAGGTTGGCGGACAGGAGGCCGCCAAAATCATCATCATTACCTGAGCCAAAAAGTTTTAACAAGGACAGTGTCTCTGAGATCAGAACAACAGTCACAAACAGAAACATCTAAAAACTGACCACATATTTTTTCCTCTGCTGTAACAATCAACAATCATTCTTTAAAAACGAATGCAGCCAGATTGGACAAAAAAAACAACAAATGTCACCTCCATCGATCTTCTCTTCATTACTGACTTCCATGACGACAAACTTCTCACACACAGCAAATGTGGGAAGAGTAGAAGAGATGAACTGGCCAAACCTGTGAAGTGAGATACAGCTTTTATTTTTCTGTCCTGTCCTCCAAAAAACAAAGGGTCAAGCTTAAAATCAAAATGACTGAACAATAAATCTATTTCTTATATCATATTCTGTCTCTGAATGTATAACTATGTAAATTACAGACATTATGCAGACAATTTGACAACTGGAACGCCACATGCTAGTAACAAAGAAGCAGACAACAGTGTTTTAGAATATTTAAGAAGGTGTGCTTACCGCAGCAGGTCATATGGGTTGGGGAAGCCCTGCAGCAGCAGACTGAGAACGTTGCTGATGGCAGCTACAGTGGGCTGGGACAGTGAGGTGTCCCTCAGGGTCAGCAGCAGCCTGGGAATCAGCTGAAACTCCCTCAGCAGTTTGGCATTTTTTGCCGCCTCACTGTTAGACATAGTGGTGTGGTACAGACATTAGCTACTTTACAGCATGATCATCATTGTTTTATCATCTTTTATCAGATTTGTGTTCAGAGAACTTTTGACACTTGCCTGGATTCTGTTAGCAGCTCGATGAAATGCTCAAACAGAGAAAGGTGGAGTTCGTAGGGAGCATGGAGCCAGACCTGAGGAGCAGAGGGAGCAGACTGAGATTTAAAGGAGAGGTGACATCTTGGCACAGGGTTGCCTAGTTTCTTAAAGGTTCATCAGCAGTTTAAGAAACTGTCACAAAATGACAACGATTAATTAGCTGCCAAAACCTTCTGGCCTACAATAACGCTGATGAATTACTCAACATATTTGGTAGTACTTTATTTAACCTCTAAGGTATGTAAGAAGTGGTTTTATCTTCTACTACGCCCTCACCTCAAAGTCACAGAGCAGGTCCTGGAAGGCAGTCGAGTTGGGAATGATGGAGGTCTCGTGGCCGCTGTCGACTGTTCCCACCAGAGAGAAGGTGAGGTGGAGAATGTGACTGTTGAGCAGCGAGCGCTTTTTCTTCAGCAGCATAGCCAGCAGCTGCAAAAGACAAATGCATGCATCATATTTAATTATTTTTAAAAATAAAAAAATGTTTTACTTACAAATATAAAATGATAATAAAATATAAACAGTGGTCAAACAACTGAATGTTGTGGCTGATTTTGGTTATGGTGACATATAACAAGCAGCAATTAGTGGTGAACATCAGCTCCCATGTTAAAAAAAGATTATGGGCTTTTACAGTAAATACAGTAGAAAACTGCTAAAAAACTAGGATTTACTTTGCCTAGGCTGTAAATGACTTAATGACTGAACTAAAACTTCACCAAACGTATAATATAGGTCTTGTAATAATTTGAGAGGTGAAGAAGCCAATTTAGCAGCCAATGAGAAAGAGAAAATCACAGGTTAAACTGTAATACCCGTTCGTATCTCACCTGGTAGCCTTTGATTCGCTCCATCTCCTTACTGGCCAGTGGGTTGCTCTTCACAACGCACACCAAAGCTTTGACAGCTGCATACAGGCCCTCCACATCTGACGCCATAGCAACAAGGCCTAAGATGGCCGCCGCGCCTCCTACATACTGCAGGTTAGTGGCCACGGGTTTAGGCACAAAGGCACGGACGCCTAAGGGGGAATGAAACGGGAGAGATTTGTTTGGTTCCTTTAATGTTGGTACAGTTTAAAAATGACAATGAAAGTGGATTTGGTGGCTGCTACTTCTGTCCCTCCCTGACTGTGACAGCGGGTGTAGAGAACTGTAACAAACCAATTCCTTGAGCTACTACAACACTACTGTGTATTAAAAAAAAAAAAAAAAAGGATTTCTTCCAGGTATTACAGGTGATTTCACAGATTTCACAGGTTTACCTAAATATCCAATGACAGCGGCTCCAACGGTACGTGCCGGCCCGTTAAGGTGGCCGGCGGCGTTATGAATCAGCTTGACTGGAGTGGCATTTTCATGAGAGGACACGGTGAGCTTAAGAGGGAGAAAAGGAAGAGCTTCAGTGGTGAAGTTCCAGGCAAAAAAAACACACACTGTACACATCCTAATTCTCTCACCATTCAGCACAACACTGATCCCACATATTCCCACTTATTACACTGTTGTTGTGGATACGGTTGTACTCAAGTATCAAGAACTACAGGCTTTATTCAGCCAGTTAGGATTGAGTATGTGACTAATCAGTAGGAAAGTACTAAGGCATCAGACTCTGAAGAAAAACAGTGTATATGGAGTTTCATACATTTCAAACATTCATTATTTTTCAATGAATGCTTAAAATAAAGTGCATACAACTGCAGCAATATAGTAATAAAAAGTATATTCTGTAACAGGCCTGGGAGATCGATCATAAACGTTTGGTGGAATAACGCTTTGGTGTGTTAATTATTGTATGTGCATATGAACATGTCAGGCTGACTACTTGTTTTCTGGTCTGAATTTTGCATGTGGGTATGTATGTCTGTGTATGCGTGCTTGCAATTTTGCTAAAAATATGCACCAATGTGGGAAAGTTTCTCTTTTCAAACAGTTGCATCAGTCAGACATGACGTGATGTAAGTCAGTAAGATCAACATTCAGTCAGGCTCTAGCTTTCTCACACAGAAACACAGCTTCTTAAAAAGTTAAAAGCTAATTTACAAAACTGGGCACAAATCTATGAAAGTTAGTTCATAGTTAGTAAGGAATATAGTTATGTCTTGAATGTTAATTGGTCAAATTAAAGTTTATAAAGTGTGTAAAACTCTTTAACTCTATATTGGAGGAGAGTGACTGACCTGTTTGGCGATGGCTTTGCTGTCCAGTTTGTTGTAGACTTTCCTGATTTTGGCCACTGTGAGAGTAGTGACGGACAGAGCGTACAGACTGAAGGACACCTTCTCTTCTGGTACCAGCGCCACTGGAGACGCAGGTGTTCCCTCAGCCTTCGAGTCTTTACCTGGGAGAAAAAGAAAAGAAAGACATAGAAGGTAAAATTGAATCAAACGGGGGAGACATGTGGCTCAGAGCGTAGAGATAGTTAGAGAAACAGAAGAAGTTTAATATAAAAACAGCTAGAGAGTAGACTTTTGAGTTTACGATTTTAAGCATTAGCATCTAGAAGGTGATGCTAGAAGAGCCACTCACAGGGCACATAGACAGCCTGGAAGCTGCCCACATAGTTGGGTCCCAGTTCATAGATGGTGGCAACACTGGCGGCAGGCAGGACCTCCTCGAGGAAGTGGCTTGGCCCGAGACGCCACACCAGGCTGGAGAGCTGACGCTGAGCCGGCGGCGTGCCCACATATCCATACACCGTGCTCACCACCGGAGGGTTGGTGGAGCCAGAGCCGCCCGGTGTGCTGTGGATGTAGTGAAGCTGGAGGAGAGAGCAGGGAAGGGATTTTATACAGTGCAGGTAGAACCTGAGTGCAAATGTGTTACTCCAGAATAATAATCCAACTTTAATATATTTTCATGAAGGTTACTGATATGGGCCACACAGTTGATTAAGTAAGTAAGATAAGTGGTACAGTGGCTATTTTGATTACAGATAATAGTCAAGTCAAATAATTCCTGCCTCCATCCGTTTTATATTATTGCTAATTAAAAACTTTTTTAATGTTGGTCAGACAAAACATGACATGAGACGATACTTTAATCCCTGCAAAGTTTTTGTGTGTTCATCATTTTCTGACATCTTCCGAACAATGCAATGATTTAATCCTTAAAATTATCACAAGATTAATTTAGAATGAAAACAATTATTATTTGCAGCACTAAATGTGCAGCAGGGAATAACATAGATGGTTGGTGTTGATGTTCAAACATAGTGAACAAATACAACAATTGTTTGAGTAAATATCCACAAACATCCTGAGCTTAACGGAGGTGATTTGAAGAATGTGGTGAAAAGGATGCACAACGTGTCACCTATTCTCATCTGTTAAATGCTGGGGAGGATATGTGTACTTTCACATGGAATCACATGGAACAGCAAAATACAACCACAAGTACACGTAAAGTACATGTGTAATATGATAAAAACAGCTCATCGTTTCCTGTATGTGGACCTCAGAGAGGAAGCTGAGACTTGTGGTCTGCTGAGCTGTTTCCCTGCACCGGTCCTCTAATCTCAGGAGAATCTAAAGTCATTAAACCACAAGCCACATCAGTCTGCTGACTGCTGTGCTGCAAAACTGCAGTTTAAAGCCTGATTTATCAGCCTGGTCCAGCAGAGTTTAGTAGCCTGCTCTAGCAGAGTTTACTAGCCTGGTCTAGCAGAGTTTACTAGCCTGGTCTAGCAGAGTTTACTAGCCTGGTCCAGCAGAGTTTACTAGCCTGGTCTAGCAGAGTTTACTAGCCTGGTCTAGCAGAGTTTACTAGCCTGGTCTAGCAGAGTTTACTAGCCTGGTCTAGCAGAGTTTACTAGCCTGGTCCAGCAGAGTTTACTAGCCTGGTCTAGCAGAGTTTACTAGCCTGGTCTAGCAGAGTTTACTAGCCTGGTCTAGCAGAGTTTACTAGCCTGGTCTAGCAAATATTAGTAGCCTAACAGAGGCTTTGTTTTTGTGACTGCTGATCAGAATAGCAGTCAGTGCTCCAAGCATTTTGGGCTAATTATGAGCTATTCCCCACTGAGCTCACGACTACATCTCCACACTGATGCTACCTTCTTGCTCACTCATTCTATTAGCAGTAATAAATTGGCATTGCGCCATCCAGAGACAATCACACACACGCCCACTCTTAGGCGCTTTATATAGCAGCCTCTACATCTACCTCTAATGATGCACATACTGATATTTGCTGTGTGTTTCTATCCATTTATCGCCCTGTTGTTGTTGCAGAACATCTCCAGACTCAGACTGTGTACATTTCTAAACTATATCCAACCAAAGAAATATCCGCAGGTGCAATATAACCCATAATGAACATAGCAGTCACTATGGTTTAATGAGTGTAAACTGAAAACTCCACCCAATTAGATGCTGGATTGAGAAATAAGTGTTTTGGAAAGAAGGAACGTGTTGTGCAGTGGAGTGGTGTGTATAATGTATGAAGATCTATTGCATGAGGATGGGCAATGATGGACATAAGCACATTCATAGATGCTCTTAAGGATTAATAAAGGGCTCAATCAAAAATGATCAATTTTCAGAATCAAGCTAACATTTCTGAAATGATTCCCAAGCTTATAAAATAAAAAGATATTCTCTTTTAGATATCTGTGACCTAAACATCTTTGGGTTTTGGACTGTTGTTTAGACAAAAGACAAAGGTGTTATCTTGACCCCTGGAAGTTGCATTTTTTATGTCTCAATATTTAATAATAATTGAAAAATACTACAAATAGATGAATTTCAAATATTATAGTAGTATTTTTTAGGAAGCATGATATTGCATCATCATCCATCACCCTACCTTTACAGTGTTGATGAGCTGGCCGTCAATGTACAGGGTGGCCATGCTGTTCTTCAGCATCCCTTTGCTCATGACCAGCACCAGGTGGTGCCACTGGCCCTCGGCGATCAGCTCACCGCAGCGGAAACGAGCGCAGCAGGGTAAGAGTTCATAGAAGGCGGCTTCTTCGCTCGACTCATCAGCTGCTTGATGGTGGAGGAAGAGAGAAGTAGACGGCAATACTGATGAGTCAGAGCGATTTGGCAGAGGTAAAAACATTAATTTAAGGAGCCTGACTGAACTCCCTGTAGGGGAAGCTTGCAACATTACACGAAGCTGTTTTAGATAAGCATATTTCTCCCACTTCCTATATAATATTGCCAAGACAGTACTGCTAAAAAGAAACAAAATATCCACATACTGAATAATTGGTTCCTTGTTTAAGATTATGTATTTTATATTACAACAACAAAAGCGACACATTTTTATAAGCCAAATTTTGACACAAACATACTAAAATGTTAACTGAATGTTGACTTCACTCACTGCACTGTGTCCTGCTCTATAATGAACAAAGCTAATTTGTTAATCATTCACAGTTTGATAACGATTTTTCCCTTCTGTGGTCTGATGCAAAAACAGTTCAGTGAATGTGAATGCCCAACTCACAGTAGGTCTGCAGAAGCTCCTCCTTGGTGGAGACGGTGAGAGACCGGTCTTTGGCTGACAGCACCACAGACAGGCAGACATAGTGCTGCTCTGAGGACGTGGCCCGTCGAACAACAGTCAGCAGCCGCACCGGGTGGGCCTGAGGAGGCGCACTGAAGCGCTCAACACAAAACCAGGTGGAGTAGCTCAGGCCCGAGGGAGGAGGAAACAAGCGCTCCCCTGTAGGTGGAATGGAGGAAGCAGGGGGAAGGTGGGAGAACAGGAGATGAAATTATTCAATTGTTATTCAAATGTCCAGCTTAGATATCTCATACACTGCTGCTCACAGATTTTAAAAAGAAATTACACATTGTCCAAATTTGCTCCAGGAAAAACAAAACAAATGCAGCCAAGTGGGCTGCTACTGACATCTACAATGACATCTGAATGTAGCTTAAAGCAGCACTGATACTTTTCTTTCTCTCAACAAAGTTGCCTTCAGGATCACTGGCGTGCACACCATATTGGAATTTCATGATTTAGAGTTCTCTGAAGAACGTTTTCACTTATTCACAAAGTGCTACAGGCACCGTCATTTCTGGAGAGAACGCATGTTTACTCTTGTTTTGTTGCCACCAGCACCTATTTGATATTAAAGTGAATATGGAGCAGAAATTATTTACCACACTACAGCACTGGATGCTTCACCACCTGCTAATGATGGTGATGGATTCATGTGTTGCAGCTGCTTGAGTTATATATTGTTTCATATTAATGTCTCTCTAAGAACTTCAGGACGCCTCATCTTGCTTATTATTTTATTTATCCTGCTATTGAATGTCTTATTTTGCACAATGATTTCATCTCTCATAAACTTGCCAAACTAAATTATATGTATAAAAGAATCTAAACTGAGCCTATCTGAGGTGAATTCGGCAGAAAGCATCTCGTGCTTCTATCAAAAACAGCTGAAACTATGGAGCCACATTGAAACAAGCGACACTGATGCCAACGCATTAAAATACACACAAGCCTTTACAAGTCAGTGACACAACACATCACAGCACTGAAAACCCACTGTGCCTCAGGATATGACTCATATCACTCTCCAGGTTATCACACTTGATCAAATTAAAAGTAGACAACACACCATAGTTCACTTTCTGCCCTGAGCCAGGTAAGTAAGGACCGATTTTAGTATGAGGTCTCACTGAAAGATGGACAAGCTAAATACATAGTCGGTGGCAACACTGCATTGCTTCTTGGTGGTACGAATGAAAAGACAGAGGAAGGAAAAATGTGAGTGACAGGAAGAAATGAGGGGGAGAAAAGAGCGAGGTCTATAAATAGTGACTGGGTGACTGGCTGGAGAAGACAGGAGGATAGCGTGGGGTGAGTGAGTGCAGAGGGACATGAGATGAATATGTAAACAGATAGAGGACTGATAATAATGTAGGAGTAAATGAGGAGAGGAGAGGAGAAGATTTGTTTTTATCACTGGCTGCAGGTATGAGAAAGCCTCTTGTAAAATCTCAGTGGGTAAAATTATGTTTTTAAGAAGCTCTCCGTCATAAAGATACACACAAAGACACAAAGATTTGTTTTTAGCGTGCTATATAACCAGTTGACAAGAAATTGAAGCCTCAAGGACAGGCATGTTCTGCAAATGCAGATATGAGTCTGGATAAAATGGAGGAAGGTGCAACATGCAGATCAGATTAGCTGATTGTGTTACAAGCTAAGTCCAGTCTTTGTAAGGGATATGAAGTCATTGCAAACAAGATGGTGCACAAAGACAGAAAAGATACAAGTGGTGCGTGTGTGTGGTTTTAATTTAAAACCTGGGTCAAATGTGTGTGTTCAAATTGAAAGCTAACTTGTTTTATCACTTTTATGTGTGTGTGCTTCAGTGAGTTAAGATTAGCAACAGGTGGGATCATCCTGAGGCTGCGCAACAGGAGGAAGTACATCTGAATTTATTCTTTACTGCTTATGTTTTTATGCCTTAAGGACTTGTGAGCCAGCCACAGACAGTAAATATCATGGGGGCAAGAAAAATGTAATGACCACTGGTTGATGGTTTAATGCCAATATGGTATTAAAACGCCATGTCGCTTCGGATGAAGATGAAAAGCCAAAATAAAGTTGCCAACTCAGGCTACGTTCAGACTGCAGGCAAAACTGACCCATGTCTGATTTTCTATGGCAGCCTGAACAGAACAAATTACACAAAATTTGATTTTTTTTTAAAATCAGACCCGGGCCATTTTCATATGAGGTCCTAAATCAGATATGTATCTGATGTTTTCCAACGAGACCTCGGTTTGACCAGTCAGGTCGCACTGACTTTTGTCACCTCAGATCGGTGTCTTGACATGAGAGTTCTGTGGAGAGGCGCTGGCAGATGTAATCAAACGTGTTGACATGTTGAAATTTTGGTTGAATTCTGCTTCTGTGAAGCCGCTCATGTCACGGTCTCACCACTCTCAGGTCTGACGCATCCACACACATCTCTGTACAGATGCGGCAGCCATCGCTAAACAAGGGACCAATGCCCTCACTTTTTCCGCATCCTTCTTCTCATTATCATTTGCTTATAAGTTTGTCGGCTCCCGTTGCAGAACAACTTCAAAATGAAATCGTAAAAGCTCCCTTCATCTGCATCCATGTTTACATCAGCACACACAACGTGCTATATCATGTTATTGTTCCTCTGCACATGCGGGTCACTTCAGGGCTGTGGCCAGTTCACACTGAGCATTAAGACCTGCAGTCTGGTGTAGCCTTAGTGATAAACCTCCAGGTAGTAATATAATCAACCAAATTCATTGTTTAACTGACTTTGTAGTCTGTTAATGTCATGTTGTCTTACACAAAAGGAGAGCTCAAAATGAATCTAACCCAATACCTCTTCTGCTTATAGTGAAAATACTAAGTGCTGCTTTACACAACAGAGCTGGAGTTTGACTTTATTAGACGTTATTAGACCTGTGTGCTGCAAATTCAATGTAGCAGAAACACAAATTAAGTAAATTTGTTATTTCATTTGGATTAATGCCTGGGCAAAACACAAAATGAACTTTGAAACACCACTTTGCAAATGCCTTTTTACATGGTCGACTGAAGGAGCATAAACAAAAAAACCTCATTAATACTGTTGTAGCATATAATTTTATGCAACCCTGCCCCCAGAATATAAACACAAAAGAACCTTTTACCCTCTTGACAACTGCAATAGCTCCCAACAAGCTTACGTGTTTCTTGCTACTTCCAACCACTGTAATTAGTCAACATGCGTCTATACTTCAATGACTAAACATTTGGTGAGCATTGTACAGTATAACTGCAATAGTTACTTGAAAAACAGAAAACTCGAGCTGTGTTTACCTGTACCCATGCCGCTGAGCACTGCTCCGTCACTGGCACCCGAGGCGTTGGTGTTGTTGGTGGGAGCATTATGTGGCGCCAGGCTGGGCAGAAACAGGCACCTGAAAAAGAAAACGCAGGACAGATTAATCGTCGTTATGTGGAGAAGCATCTGTAACAGAACCAAATATGTTGTCGGCTCATAGACGTAGCTACTGTAGCAAAGCTTTACTGCAGGTTTTCTGAATTACTGCTGTAGTCCCTGAGAAAAAATTCCTCCAAACTTACAAAAGAACAGTCTGGTAATTCAAGAGCTTCGAGACAATGGAGCTTAGTATTATAATATGGAAATTTCAACAGGCTAATACTCAAGGATTAATTATGCATGAGAGGAGGATAGAGGTGGGATGAAAGCATATATTCAGGCTGGTTTCTCACAAGGAATCTGCTCACACTCAGTCAGCTGCATCTCCTTGAACTTTCGCTGAGGTAAAAAGAAAATGGTTCAAAAACATTAACAAACAAATTGAATTAGTGCAGGTTGAAAGTCTCCTTCAAGCTCCTTTTATTATTAGTATTACTTTGATACACATTAAATATAGTGTCCGTAAGGGCTTTCATACAGGTTTTGCTGCAGTACCGTTCAACAGCAGAAGTGAACCTGCTGACTCACTGCCTGTTGGTGAAGGGGCCATTTTCTCCTCTCTAATCACTGTAAACCAGAGCTGAAGCTTCTGATGCTCTGGGGAATACTGAATACTGAAGATTTGGGATTTAGTTATTTTATTTCCAAAAGTGTGGACACTGACCATGTTTTTTATGAAAAGATTCAAGTCTTCAGTGGTGTTAAGATTATTGCAAAAAGGTTGTCTAATCATTGATCCCTATAAAAACAGCAGTTTATAGCTAAAACAGTATTAACAACGTCTACACTGTATTTATTTTCTGACAATTTCTAACTTTTGACTGGTGGTGTATTTTTTAATTTATTGAGAGAAAAAGATCTGTGCCAAAGTGCTGTGATGAATTCAACCGGAAAGCTCACAGAGCCAGACTAAACCACACTGGAGAACAACACCGATGGTGAGTGTTGACAGCGGAAAGCTCATGTCACAAAAACTAGATATCTGCACAAGAAGTTCAATATAAATTATAAATTTTGTATCAGTCTCCCTCTTTGAAAACCCCTCATATTACATTGTCCGGTTCAACTCACTATAGGCAGTAAAATCCACACAGGAGTACTTCTTGTATTACTTGTTATTTACTATTTTCAGCCTTACATTACGGCACATTTGGTGCTCTGGTGAGTATTTCATCTAAAAAGCAGCAGAAATGTAGATGTAGTATTGATTCAAAACAAACCACAGTGTCTGTTCATGGTATTGAAGAAACATGACGTGTTTTTAAACATTTTTGGACAAGAGTGAAAAATAAATCTTATGTCGTGTTTTAAAAACAAACATTTTTATGAATTCAATGTTCTGAAAGTGAATGAGCACCAGCTTTATCCTTCAAGCAATTTTTAAATGCTTCACTAACTTTACAAGTGTAAGACCTTTGGGCTTTGGACAGTCAGTTGGACAAAAAGGCAGCTCTTGTGCTCTATGAAGTTTCAACAGCCTTGTAGATAATGTATTAAACTACACATTCAGAAAATGAGCCCAAACATGTCCATATTTTTCTTTAAAACTGTGGCTCACTGTTTTTGTTCTTCCTCCTGGACAGGAAGGTCACAGGTCAGGGTTAACTACCGCACAGCAACCCTGAAGCTGGCAGGATTTCAGCTTTTTTCAAGGACACTTCACTCGGGCAGACGCTCTTCCTCTATTAATGGACAGCCTGTGTGACTAACAAGCACACCACCCTGCTGCTTCAGAATAACTAAATGTATGCAGTCTTATTACCCCTCAGTCGTCACCATGATAAGATTAAAAAACAGTCAAAAAAAGGGGTCTCCTCCCCCCACTGTTATCAACTTCTGTGAGACGGTTGGCTGGGTGAGGGCGCATGTGCGTCTGAGTGCATGTAAGCATGTTGTGCATGATGGAGAATGGGTATGGATGTGTGTGTGTGTGAGGGAAGAAAGTGCCTGTGTGTGATTCCTAAAAGCAGCAGGGGCATCAATATTTCATGCTGACAGATGGGAGAAAAAGGAGGGGTAAGTCTGCTCTGTTTATGCTGAGCAGAAAGTGGGCCAGCGCCTTGTTGCCTGTGGGCTGCTGCTGCTTTACTGTGTTTTAGAAGAAACTTCATGTTCTATTCTGATGTCGCTGCCGTAACGAGTCCAGTGGGTCCTCAAGGTAAAGGAAAAAAAAACTATGAAATGATGGAGTGGAAAGTATGATCCATGGGATGCAGAGGGGTTTATATAAGCAGGAAGAAAGAGTCAACTGAACGTTCTGTTGAATCCTATATCATGGACTTGGACTTGTCATTTAGAAGAACTGATTACATCTATGGAGACTGTTTCTGTTGTTCTGTCCAGTATTCATTTAAATAACAGCCTGTAACTTTTATTTTTTTACTTCAAAGCTTTTAAAATCAGGAGTAATTCAAAGTCTATGTCCAAGCTTCAGAGTAAATCCAATACAAGGAAATTAAAGCTGGCATTTAATGTAAGGAAGGTGTATTATCAGAGTAAAGAATAATAACTTTTGTTACATGATGGTTTTGTTAAAACATAGAAAATGTAAATGACTAACAGCAAGTAGAAGTTTGGATATGTGGACAGATGATTAGCACAAAATAATTTTCTATGTTCCATGTTTCTATGTGTCTGAATGGGGCATTATCCTTGGACAGCTCATTCTGCAGGGCCTTATAAACAGCCTCCCTGTCCACTCATCTGTGACTCCTCTAAATGCCAGTAAAGTACAGTAAAGGCTAACAGAGTCAGGTTGATACTTAAAATAACATTGCAACACTCAGAGGCATTACTTACGTACCATTATGTGAATATTATTGATATTATTCTCTGCACTCAGATTAGGTAATTTCAAGAGACTTCTCTTGATCTCTTGTTTGTAGATTTACTGCAACTGTTCGATAAAGCTAAATAAATTTATATTATTACTGCTGCAATAATTGAAGGATACTTGATTGCCATATTAACCAACAGCGGCAGAACTAATCTCCATAAAAAAGCGTAACTGCTTAACTTACTCTTAACAGTAAATATTCATTCTTGACCTTGTGAATCATAGCACAGTGATCTCAACTCAAGGTTCACTTGCTGGCTTTAATCTGAGCTTTCAACTGCATCTCAGACAGTAAAGACAGATTATTTCAGCAGAAAAGGCCAAAGACCGAACTTGAAATCTACAAGTTGAGAACAAACCTAACAGAAATAAAACTTCTGCAGCAGAACAGACAAACCGCATCACAAGATTGAAGGTGAACATCTAAAAAGACAAATCAATTCAGCAGTTTAAGCTGTGGCAAAACCCTGTGGCTATAGACTTTTCAAGCCGCATCAAGATACAGTTCCATTTGCTCTACAAAGCTGCAGCTATATCAGTTTAATCTGACTGGTCCAGACTGAAGTGCCTTGAAAACACCTTCTGCCTGACAGCGATGTGGCCGGTGTGTTGTTTTTTAGAGCAAATCTCTACCAGGCCTTCTGCAGCTAAATCAAAGAAGTCACCCTTTCTTTCTATAAAGTAATATCCTTATGAATATTTATAAATTATAAAACATATCATACTTTTGACTTAAGTCTTGACAGTTGTTTACTCTGTGTCCATGTGTACAATGTGTGCTTGTGTCATGTATGTGTTGGTAGAAGAGTGTGGGCCAAGTGCCAAGGTCACATCCGATGCGCCATCATTTCCACCGACCCCGAGACTCATTGTGCTGCTAATAAAACCCCAAACACAGACTCTGACGGCAGCAGCACCCACAAAGCGCATGTCAGATGACATAAAAGGCAGAAAATAAGCCTATTTGTATGCGCTGCTCCACAACTGGAGGCGAATAACAGTCTCCTGCTGGGACGGCTGCAGGTGCAGGCAGCTAGAAAATAACTTTTTTTTCATTTCAGGGGAAAAGGACACCAACGGCAGCCTGAGGTGTGTGTCAGCGGTGAGAATAATCAATCCACAAAGAGAGACATTTAAAGTGGAGAAGACTGGGCATCATCTGCTGGTGTGACTGCATCTTTAAAAGTGTGTAATCAAGATTACATTATCTGTTTAACATTGTTATTGATGATAGCTTTTCTTATATTTCCAAAGAAATAGCTTTTATGTTAACAACAGATCAAGCAAACCAGCTCTAATAAACCCACTCTGTACCCAGAACCAAAGCACAAGCAGATTAGGAAGTGACTAGCTAGTAAAAAAGCCCGTTAGCGGATAAATAAAGTGCTGTTTCTGCTCGAAGACCACATTTGCAAACACATGGATTCAGTCCAGGCTCACTAACCCAAAGCCCTCCAGCGAGGTGTCAAACTCCACAAACGCAGGCGTGACGGCCGATCCGTGCAGGCGGATGTCGTGGGGCGTTGTCATGGACACCAGGCACTTGACTCGGGTTAGAGGTACCGTGCTGCTCTCGGCGGAGCGCACCAGGCTGCGGCTGATGCGATACTGCCCGTTGTCCTCTGCCGGTGTTGCAAAGACGCTGTCGGGGCCGAAGCCCTCGGTGGACATGGTCATGCTGTCTGTGGAGAGACGGAGCCCAGGTTAAGTTCTGTTACTGCAACCAGTTAGAAACGCTTAACCGAGATCTTTTAATCAAATGTGGTGCTGCACTTGTTTTAGTGACTTTAATGGGCCGACATTAACTGCTCTCCTTGGAGTGAGCTGCTAAAATTTTCCATGAATCTAACTCCTGTGGCTTTGACTCACTAACTGTGTTCACTGTGAGAGGAGCAGCTAGAATGACGTATGAATGAGCTGCGAAGGTTCAAAATGACAGATAATTAACAAAAGCATGTCCAGAGCATGAAGTGACAATGATGAAAACTGAGCTGGTTTGTCACAACACACACACTGTGTGAGGTTTTTTTTTTTTTTTTTTTTTTTTTTCCGGAAAGGTTGGGATGTCATTTGCAGCATGTTTATCATCAGATGTTCTTTATGATCACACGGTCAAATACTTTATTATTGATTAGTTCCTTTGAATTCTGTGTCTGCTTCTCTCCTCATTATACATTTGATTGCACCCAGACACCAATATACTGAACTCTGTTTACAGATGAATGTTTTTGTCCAATCAGATCAAACACTATAGAAAAAACAGAAAACAGAAAACAACAGACACTTAAGAATAATATTATACGATATGGCAGTTTCAGGACTCTTTTAGGACTCACACTTTAGCTGGACTCTTTCTCTGTAATGAATGTATTAATTCTGAATTCACAGGCGTTTCATTTTTAATGCAGAGATTACACACCAGTAACACAGTACATATAAATTCAGCTAAAGTTGGGAACATTAACTGTTCCCACAGGACTAGAATTAAACCCTGGTTTAAAGGTACATTATATTTTCTGCCAAGAACATGGATTTTTTTGTGTGTTAGGAGCCAGCAGATGTGACCAACACCACCAAAGCAAGAATTACACCCAGAGAATCAATTTATAAACAGTACCATATTATCTTCTCACAGAGAAAGAAAGGTGGTACTTTATGAGCTAACAGTAGCTGCGTGTAAAGAACAGTCATTAGCAGGGACTAGATATTCATTCTCAGCAGGGGAGAAGCAATTAAGACATGCTGAGGAACTCACAAAATTGTAAATATTAACAGCTGTTCATAGAAAACAAACCATTAACCAATAAATTAAAGCCTGTCTTTATTTAAGTGGAGAATTTACACACAAATTAGATGCTATTTAGAGGCCAAGTGCTTGCTTTTGTTTACAAATGTCTCTTCTGTATTTTACTTACATTAGTTGGTTTCGAGGTGGAGTTTCTAATTTTTTCAAACAGTGACACTTCCTGATTAGCCTCTCAACCCTGACCCTAGCTCAAATATTAAGACTGCACACCCTAAAACCAACTTTGAAATAAAGTGAACATTTATTTTTAAACCTATAGAATCGCCCCCTTTCTACTGCAGAGATGTGCTAGTCATTTCCACTGGAAATGAAATGCCAACGGAAAGCTCTTCCTCTGCAATCACAGCCTATTCACAGACGGATGAGCTCTGAGGGAAGTGAGCAAAGAAAAGGAGCAGAAATGCTAGAAGATTGATGGCTCTTTTTTTTTTCAGGCTTTGTAGCACAGAACCAAACTTGCTCCCCGGAGGAAGCTGGTCTCGCTGTGGCAGATGGGAATGGCTCCCGAATGACGTTATCATTTAATAACTGTACTGGAGGACTGCCATGGTCTTAGCTCTTTAGTTCTCAGCTATTAAAATGTGATAGGTTCACTTGTAAAGAGTCAAATAACATGTCTGTGATTAAAAAAAAAAAGTACTGTACATATTGTTTCCTTTGTTCCACATCCAACTAATGGATGTGGAACAATATATAATCTACACTTGAAAATTCATTAATTAATTTTAAATTTAATGTGCACATCAAAACCTTATATGCTAACAAATGTTTCATTAAAACGTTTAGACTTATTCTACAGAAATACACAGAGCCATTATTGATAAAAGACTAACTTAATTTTACACCAGAAACAGCTTTTCTCCAAGACCAGTGTGAAATCACTGCAATGTGACTTCTTATTGTCTTACTTCTCATCTCTGCGTCGTAGCTGAGGGAGCTCGGTTTGTGAACTCGGTACTGCTTCAGTAGTTTCTTGTCCCAGGCACCACAGTTGAGAGGATTTCCAAGGCGTAGAAACTCCCTGGAGGAGAAGAAGGCGACCAGCATGTGAAGCATGTGAACAGTAAACACATCAACAAACGTACAATTCACAGTTACTATGTATTAAGAGCACTTCAGTGGCTTAAAGAGGAAGCATTTATTAAGCCGAGAAACCACATATACATCTAGAAGAAAAAGTAATACCAGAATTTATATATACAAACCTTTCACAATAGTCAAATACATTTCAAATATTTAAGGTAAATGTTATACAACTAAGGTATATGATATATTTCCTAACAGCTTTAACTCTGGCTCATTGCCTCTTTTCCAAGAAGCCACCATTTGAAAACGTATGTTCTCATGAAACTGTACTCAGTATTCGGGTGAAAATCATCTAATTGTACGCAGTATGTTCAGTCAGCAGTTGCAGGTTGCCAGCATGTTGTGGCATGTTTCAAATAAGGTTGAATGGCAGGTTAGTGACTTAAATGCAAAGAGTCCCAGTGATGTTTTGTGTCGCTTGTCAGAGCACCGAGTGAGCGACACTAGCGGCTGGAACCAGACGGCTAAAAAAAAAACAAAAAAAAACAAAACACCACCACCAAAGAAACAGAAAGACTCTGGAGCTTCGCTGCTGGCTGACGTTGGCACAACAGAGACAAAACACAGGAGGAGAGGAATTATGAAGGGAAAGTGACAGAGGAAGACTGACAGCACGAGAGGGGAGAGGGATGGGAAACCAAGTGACAGCTACAGACGTGTTTATCTCCAGCACAATTATGAGGGGAGAAAATATCAACCGGGGAGGCAACATTTACATATGAAAAGAACCAAATGTGTGCATGTCAAATAAGTTTCCCCCAGATTCCACAACCCCAACCTCCCATCTCACTTAACTAGTCAAGCGCGAAATGAAAATCGCTCGGTTTGTCTGCATACACAGCCCTCCTTCACATTCTGAAACCTGTCAAAGCAGATTACCCTTCCCAGACATGATTCACCGCCACTGGACGGAAAATCTCAGCTATACAAGTAGTAACACTCGGCGCCAACACCACCAGGACATAAGGTTTGGTTCCAGCTGTGACAGAAAATGGCATGAAAAGGTAAATATCTGTGACACTGTAGCTACTTTTCTCTTCACTTCACCCATGATGTTAATTATAAGCTACTAAAAGACAAAATTCACACTGGCAAAAGCACCACTGCTAACAAAGCTAACAATATTTTACTTACTTCTTCTTGACACATGTAGAACATAAAAACTTAGACACAATATCTAATGACCCTACTGAAGGCTTAGTACTAGTACTACTACCAACCTCATTGCATAAACACATATTAGATTACTAGCTAGAATTATACCATGCTACATGTATGTTAATATGCTGATGTTAGCTTCTAAGCAAATGCTATGCACTACAATGCTGACTGTTGCAGCCACAGTGTGAAACTTCTGCACTACTGCCGGTGCTATTCTACAGTCTGTGTCGCAGGAGGCTTTGACAGTATCTCTACTAAGAAAATATTATTAAAAAAGTTACATCCTGTGTCTTTAAACATCAGCATTTTAATAGAACACTGCTAAAGTGAGCACTCGGTCTAGTTTGACCCAGTTTGAGTTTTAACATTTCAGAGTCAGGACCTATTTAGGAAAGAAAGGGCACAACTTGGGCTGATGCTTAGAGTTAGTTAAGGAAAACTGGGGTTGGAATAAGTTTAGAGATGTAGCAGCCCTTCTAACATTGGTAAATAGCCAGGTCCAGTACCTGAGTGCCATCGGCTGCAGAGCCTGCGAGGCCAGCCTCTCAAACATCCTCTGCAGCGGCGGG
>OMLM01009021.1:19622-48243 GCA_900302695.1 Helostoma temminkii | reverse complement strand
TCAGTATACAGATAATCAATTCACATTGCTTTGCTTGGTATATATTAAACATAGGGTGCAAAGATAAAGTGAAAAGCATTAAAGTCATCCATGATCGACAATCCACAAAAAACTGACCTTTATTTTAGGGTTGAGTAACTAACAAAACCACAAACTAAAAACACGTTCAGAGAAACACATGCTGTACATGAAAAGTGACAACACACACCCCGAAACACACACTGCAGTTAAGTGAACGTGGCGGGCTAATTAGGCGTGTTAACCGACCCTCGCACCGTGATGGCTTCTGGTAATGACTCTGCACACAGATGGAGCTGTCATTACGTGAGTAAACAGAGCTGTGTGTATGTGTGTGTGTGTGTGCGTGCGTCTGTGTGCTTAAGTGTGAGTGCAACAGTACAACAGGCAGCAAAGCTCATCTGTATCAGTCCTGAGGTGTGTGTGAGGTTAGAAAGCAGACGATCCCTGTGGTGTTGCCTGCGCGAGTGTTTTGAACAGGGAGCGGAGCAACAAGCCAACTTACACACAAGTGCAACTTGTAGAAGTGTGAAAATGTGTCACACAGGAGCATTTCATCATGTGTGCACTCTAAGTAATGAACTAATGAACAAACTGACAACCTGTAACCATGTTGGAGGGTGCACGACAGAAAGCAGTGGTATCGAACACGCAATCCCAGCAAAAGTCTAACCAACGGCGCCATTACTGGACTCCGAAGAGCCGATCTGTATGCAGTAGGCTCAAGGCATTCAGCTCCAGCAGCGTGACAGGCGGCGGAGTTGCCATGGTGTCTGTCAACAGGTTAAGCTCACTGGTTCAGCCGAGCATCAAAGTCATTTCAGGGATTAAGATTCGACAGGGAGATACAGCAACTGAAGCATGAATACTTTCCCACAAATAATTTCTATCGTTTCAGGGGTTTTGGGCAAAACCACGCTGGTGGTAATGTGGATTAAAGAGAGAGGCCTGTGACAGTCACTGGGTTCTATTCAGGACATGGGAGCGAGAGAACCTACGAACGCTTTCACCGTGTCCGTGAGTCACTTAGGTGATGATGTTTTATCACAAGCGGCTTCAGTGAACAGTGTTTGTATCAATCATTGCTTAAACAGGGGAGAAGCTGTGCTTTTGTTTAGGACTCTTCTTAGCTGCTAATTCAGTGTCCATTATAAAGAAAACTAATAGCCAGGCATGTCACTGAGAGTCAACTATGTGAAGCTGCTAGTGGAGCTTTGACTGTATGTCTCACAACTGAGATGCAATATGAAACGACAGGCAAATAAGAAATCACAAAGGTAGAATATGATCTGAAAGGCTTCGGTATATTAATGTAATTAAGGAGAATTGTCTTTGCAATTAATGTCAATTACAACAAAGTGGCTGTAACGAACGAAGATGACATGTTTTATTTTGTTATATGACAAATAATGTATTATTTATTTTATGCAGAGGACAAAATGTTTTGTGTCTGGCTGAGTAAAAGACGCAGATCGAAGCCGTTCAATCACCGTGTCAGTGAATGTTTTTCAGTATTTCCAGCTAATTATCTCAGCTGCTACCATTAACGCACCTTTTCCGGAGGGCTGTGGGAGAACGAAACCAGGCAGCAGGAAGGGCGCTCCAGTTGTCAGGCCAGCGGGTTTCAGATCGGTCACCCCGTACGTAGTCAGGCAGGTCACCAGGTTGACCAGGTCCTTCAGTGCATCTTTAGATTCATCCTCCTTGGCCTGTTCCAGTCTGGAGACAGTGAGAGAAGCGTGTGTGTAACTTGGTCAAAGAAACATGACATGCCAAACTGTTGACATGAAGATCTTAGTTGTACCTGAGCATGAGGTCGCAGAGGAATGTGTAACCCTGGCACATTCGGAAATCATCCAGCAGAGTCTGTGAAACATCACTGGAATCTTTTAGGAAACACGACAGCCCAGCGAACATCTCGACGATCTCCAGCGGGGAGAGATCGTCTGACTGCTGCATGTTCTGAACGCACGTGCCCAGGCATTCCTTCTCTGTAGGCGGGCAGGAAGGGTGAACACAGAGGGAGAGGACAAGTCTTGTGAGGAATTAAATGACAGAATGTAAAGAAATTCATTTAAATCAACTTCTTAAAGTAAGTTGTGTCTTTCTGGAAAACAGTTCTGCAGTTTACCCTGTTAACTCACATATAATAGCAGCTGTTTTAGTTGTTTGTTTTTTTTTGCATCTGCTTCCCTGTTGGATGTTTTAGGTTTTAAAAGTGTGGCCAGATGTAGATTAGACTAATGTGTCCAGGGTGGACCAGATGGCAAGTAACCATGTGTGAACAACAAATAAACACATGCATACACATGTTCAGACACAGGACATTTGTATATACCATGTATGTATTTGACCACGTTGACGCTGAGGCCGTGTCGGGAGATGGTGGTGAGCACCTCCCCGGCGCTCCTCCTCCAGGGCAGGTTGTGTGGTGGGCACCAGGACGTGATGGCACTGAACAGCAGCTGGAGGTCGTCCTTCTGGGCCAACTCCTCCGCCGGGGACACGAAGGTGCAGAGCTTCACGAGAATCTGTTTGGAAACGACAGGAAATCAGTCTCAAAATGAGTTCTGGAAAAACTCTGCCGCTCGCAACGTCAAGCCCAAGTGTTTCATCATGGAGATAAAAGGGAATTTGTTACATGTGCCTTTGCAGCCACCCTCATAATAAGGGGAAATGCTGAAAAAATCTATGGACTAAGAACATGACAACTAGAATAAATAATAAATAATTTAGATTTGTTTTTTCTCCATAACTAAAAAAAAATAGTTTTTTAGTAACATTGAAGAGATTTTTCCTTTTAATGTGGGACTGTTCCACTAGAGCTGAAACTGCAATCATGAACATGTTATGGTATAAATGTATTTATTCTGCTTCACTTGAATGTTGTAAGAACTGTGGTAGTAGGGAACAAAAGTCCCGACTGTTGATCTTACTACATTAAGAAAATTGTTGTTTTTACCTGGACAAAGACCTTCTGGAGTAGTGCCCTGCGGTCGGCAAGAGGCAGCTCCGGATGAGTGGGGCCCTGGCCTGGGATCTTTTCCTGGGTGGGTGGTGGAGGTGGTGGAGGCTGAGGGGTGGGGCCTACCGAAGCTTCAGCCATGTGTGGCAGGTCGAAGAACAGGTAGAGGCATTTGACCAGTGTGGAGGGTACAGACATAGTCGTCATGCAGTCCACTGTTTTCTGATGAGCAATAGAAGAAAGTGTGCGATGAACATAATAGATTCTAAAATGTTAATTCAGATTTTAAAAAGAGCCCGGAAGGATGTACAAAAAGAAGCATTATCCATAGCTGGATCAACATAAAGCAGCCAGCTGCAGAAAGGCAGCAGAGTTAATTTCTTATCAAATAAAGATGGAAACATTGTTGGTACATTTGCTGTGCTACGAATCGTGACTGTGTTTCTGTGAAGTGTGTGTGTATTGTGTGCTTTCCACAATTACACCGTTTGTGTGAGCGAGTACGGGCCAAGGAAAGGGCTAAAGAAAGAGATGGGGTTTGCGCTCACTGAGGCGAATGATTAAGATGATCAAATACTGCCTTCTAGAGACTGATCGATGGAGAGAGAGATGGGGGAGGGAGAGGAAAAGAGAGCAAGATCTTGACAGTGGAAAGAGGTAAAGGGGCCTATAGTTGACAGTGAGTAACGATAATGGAAGACTAGACCTGCTCCTGTGGTATAACCATGCTTATATGACAGTGTGTGTGTGGGTGTGTTTTTACAGGCAGTGACATATTGGATGTGCTGCAGGTTTAAGAGGTCAAGGTAACTGAACAGTCAACTGGAGAGAAAACCAGGGAGGCAAAGACATTTTATTGGATGTGTGTGTGAGAGAAAGAACAATTGAAGAAAGCTCATCCAGGTGCCAAAGAGAGAAACCAACACACCAAGGATTCAAATTGTGAAGGATGTTCTACAAAAAAGTAAAACTAAAATATTGCTGTTACATCGTTTAAAGGGGCAATTTGAAGAAGATGAGAGAAAGAGATGAAGGGGCAGCGAGAGAGTTAAAGGGAGGGCGGTGACGTCAGGTTTATGGGAGACCAGCTGCCAGAGGAGTCCTTTGTTTCACCGTCTGAAACACCAGAGGAGGGGAACCTAAATCCATTAAACCCAGTCAAACACACACACAACTGTACCTGAGCCACTTTGCTTTATAGGCAATTCTTTGTCCTGTCAGTTTATATGAACAGTTATACTCCAAATCTACTATAATCTGCTGTGAGGTTATAGGTAAGACAGAGGAGCATGCTGGGAGGTTTCTCTTAACACAGAAATATTGCTGCATTTTGGCCACAGCTGGGTAAGTTTATTTTTGTGGGAGCTTTTATAATTTAAATGTGTGGTACCTTCAAACTATGTACAGGTTTAAACCCCAAGTTCTGTGTGCAGGCTGGACTTGAAAGAAATGTCTGAAAGCTCCTAGACAAAAAAAAACTGAATTTGTTCATTCTTGTGTTGCTTCACAGCTAATATCAAGGTTTCCTAAAGAAGGGCACTTAAAATCTTCTGTGTTAAAACACTTTCAAAATGCAAAGATTAAATGCCGCAGAAATGGGCACTATTAGGACTGGTTTCTTTTTCTCATCAGCCACAATAAGATATTCATAATAAGGCGGCGTTTTAATGGTCAACTCACGAGTTTGTTCGACACTGTGAAAGGGTGACAGGACGAAAGGTCAACCACCCCATAATTTCACTGATGTCTAAGTGGTTAAAATTAGTTTGCTGTGGACAGCAGAGGTGCCACTTCTGAAAAGTGCAAATTTAAGCAAAAAGCGAATGTGAAAACATCACTTTTCTATGCTGGCAGTAGAAGCTTTCAGTGTCCTCCCTTGAGACATTTGCCCTTCAAGTGAAAGTAAATAATGCAGCTGAAACAAGCAGGTATAAACACAAACTACAACGTATGTCATCATCTTCCCAAGCTTCCAAAGAAAAGGCAAAGTGGAGGAACGTTTTATCACATGCTTGCAGAAGGAGAGAGGAATTGTTTGACGGGACAACAACAGTGAATTTCTGATGTGCAGCAGACCAGAATAAGCATCAAGACAGCTGACAGCGAAGTTCACCTTAAGACCAAAAGGAATGAGGGAAAGAAGTTCAAACGACGTCTGCTGGCCACAGTACAAGAGCACAGAGAAAAGCAAAGGCTAGATGTGTAATCTTTAAACCAGTAGCTGCCACATTAGGGTTCACACCTTTGTGGAGTTGGGATGTCACAAGAAGTGACGAATTGGAGCCAGCTTGATGCCAAAATCCTGAAAAGTGTGCTAAAATATGAAGGGTGACAGAGATGGGTAATTCTTCACACATTGTTGGGGGAGTTGTCAGCTTGCACAGTGAACTTGTCGGGGTTGTAGTGCAAACAGGTTGCTTAAACAGAATGAGCAGAGTCACGATACATGGTGATCACAGACGGGAGACTGCAATCAGGATTGGAATCGCAAATCATTGACAGCCGAATCGAGAGGCTGTCTCCATATCAGCCCCCTGTAACGCAGTCCTATCATTTGTTGATGCAAATGAGAAACCAACACACAAGAAAAAGCGATCGCTACATTTGATAACCATATAAAACATAGATTTGTTGGCATTCAAGTATGAGATTGCAGAGAGGCCTAATAGGTACAGACACCATGGACTGCATGAAGTGTTTCATTCAGTACAGTAGAGCAGGTTGAATACATCAGTGTGTGGGGAGAACAAGCTGGGGTGAGTCAGGTGGGGATTTGTACATGTACTCCACAGCCTGTTTCTCAGTTCTCACAGAAGATGATGCTATTTTCTGCTGGGAGATCAAAGGCGGGAGATGCAAATAGGTCAACGAGATGCAGAAAGCTGAGAAAACACATTTTTCCCAGTTGCATCCCCTGATTTTAATCCACACTCGAACATATGAGGGCAATCCTTACACAAAGCAGAGCGCACAAACAGAACATGGTCGCAAATGTAGAGTGAGGTTTTCTGCCAACCTGTCCAGACGAGGCCAGCAGGTTGATGGTGGTCAGGAGCATCCAGCCGCGACTTGCCTCCTCACTCTGGTTCACCTCCAGGAACTGGACTATGGCTCGACTGGCTGCCTCTGGAGAAACAAAGCAGGCACATAAACACACAGTTAGCTGGATGGAAAGTGACAGCTCATTGTGGTGCAGATGGGCTGTTGGAACAATAATCCGTTATGCAACGAATAAATCATCTCGGTGTATTGGATGTGGGAAAAGTGGGAGGCCGAGGCTTCTTGGTTTGCCTCGTCTACAACTTATTTCTGCAGAAATAAACGAAAATCCATCAGTGGTACATCAAGATGCCATTATTATGTAACAATGTGATGTGCGATTTGCAAGATTATAACCAGTCAGAACAGCTAATTATCTTGCTTTATACAGTAAATTGTGAAGGAGGAGGAGGAACAATATATTGGAGATAATTTGGATTTACTGTACAGATTCTGAATCACAAGGTTTACTGAGATACGTAAATATTTGTTGATAAGGTGAAGGTTATATGTGGCACAACATGACGTAACATACAAAAGAGCTTGTCTATGAACACATGGAGATTGGCTAACACAACATAAGCAGTGTTTTACAACAGTGACCGCACCAAACACTGCGTTTAAGATGTTACAGTCTGTCAGACTCATCACATTCATTGCCATCTACAGAGGCTCTGACTGGTTTAACATTTTTTCCAACTGTGGAAACACTCTCGAGAACAACACAATCCCTGTGTCTAACATCACCCACTCATTCACCCATTCACTCTATTCATATCAAACACCGAGTAGAATACTCTAGAGTGAGAATGATCATCATTTTGCTGATCGTTCATTTCAGAATTTCATCACAGGCATGTGTAAAGTCGCATAATAGTAAAATGCACCACACTGCAAAACACTAAAACCCAGTCAGGTAGGAAAGTTATGCAGCAGCAAATGACTTGTGACTCGACTGCAATCTATTACATATATTCTGGCGGCTTTAGATTGGTCAAGCAGCTCCAAACCAAATTACCAAATTAATTGTTTTTATGATGACAGAGAGTCAAACAGTCAGCTGAGAGTCTGACTCAATCTATAGAAGCCTGGTGACCAGCTGGAAGAGTGCGTGTTTAGACTGTGTTGCAAAATCAGAGCTGTGCCTGAAAACAACGCATCACATGTTCAGAGAGAGACGATAAAGAAGGAGCAACCAGAAACTAAGAGTTGGAGGCTCAACTCTGTGCTCGTATGCTTGTGTAGGAGTACATCTGTCTGTTTAATGTGTTCCACTTCAAAGCAGCTACTAAAGTCAAAGCTTTGAGGAGACACTGCTGGCTCACCTGTAGTCCAGACTAGTCTTTCATGTCAGATTAAAGACATTATAAGCAAAGCAACGTTTGATGCTGGGGAAAAAAAAAATCAAACACAAAATCACCAAGAATTTAGGTCGTTCACATCTACAATAATATTATGGAAAGATTCAGGGACTCAAGGGAAATCTTAGCGTGTCAGTGGCAGAAACCAATGACCTTCGAGACTTTCGAGCATGAGAAACCATGATGCCACCATCATGAATTTAGCCTAGCCACATGGGCTTGGAAGTACCTTTAAAAACTGTTTTTACATTTGACACAGTCTGCAACAGTGCAGAAGTGCAAACCGAAACTCTTTTATGCAAAAAGGAAGCAAGACGTTAAGTCTGTGCAGAGATGCTCACAGTTCTCTGGACCCGAGCTCAAATCAGATGAACTAAAAGTCAAAGTCAGCTTTATTGTCAATTCTGCCATTCATCCAGGACATATAGAGGATTGAAACTGCGTTTCTCTCAGGTCCACAAACAACACAGTACAAAATTACAAGTATTAACAAGATGAACTAGAAACACGATAAGTTTGTGTCTATTTATAGTGGAGTGCAAATGTGTGTGGTCGGTGCTTCTGTAAATGTGTTAAAAGTGTGTGAGGGTACAGGGCTGGTGAGGCGACCGGTCATTCAGTATTGGCAGAGGGGAAGAGTTCGGGTACATAGTACAGGCTTCATAGTAGTAGAGGAGGTAGAGAGAGGGTAGAGTTCAGCTTGGAGGTACGAGCTCAGAGGCTCAGAAGACTACCTACCCGAAGGCAGGAGGCTGAAATAAATGTGGGGTGGGTCGGGTCACCAGCAATACTGAGTGCTTTCCTGGTCAGATGTGTGTCGTAGATGTCCTTGAGGGAGGGAAGAGGGTCACCAATGATCTTTCCAGCTCTTCTGTTGGAGGTGGTGCAGTTTCCAAGCCACACAGTGATAGAACTCGCTCAGTGGAAGGAGCAAAAGATGGCCGGGGCTCTGGCTCTCTTCAGTTTAAGGAGGAAACTGAGGTACTGCTGAGCTTCTTTAGGCAGTGAGGTGGTGTTGATAGTCCAGGAGAAGTCATCTGTTATGTGCACTGCCAGAAACATGGTGCTGCTCACCCTCTGCGCAGCAGCACCGTTGATGGTCAGAGGACAATGCTGAGTGTGTGTTCTCCGGAAGTCAACAATCGCCCCTTTCGTCTTCTCTACATTGAGAAAGAGAATAATGTCGCTGCTCCACATGGATAGCTGGCTCACCTCCTTCGTGTAGTTTGTCTCGTTATTTAAGTTAAGACCCACCACGGTTTTATTATCAGCAAAAAAAATAAAGGAACACTCGAGTCCAAATTTCAACCTAGTTTCAGAACAAACAGACATAAGCTTGCTGGTGCAAAAGCGGATGGAAGCATGGGACGGTATGGGGGGGTGCATCCGTGCCCATAGCATGAATGACCTGCATCAGAGTAAAGGTGTATATTGGGATTTCAGGGAGGCATACGCTGCCATCACTGCAATGTGTTTTTTCATGGGCCAGTCTGCTGACAGGATCTGTCTTCGATTGAGAATGTAAGGAGCATCATGAAGTGGAGAACTAGACTAAGGCTTGGATCCAGCAAGAATGGATAAATATTCCCATTAATATTAATTACCACAGTTGACAAACAATTAATCAGTGTAATTTGAAAAGAAGCAGAAGTAGCACAGCAGTAAACAAGGATCTTTCTGAGAGTTTTGCTGGAATCAAACTCTACATTTGCTTATATTTACAACACAAAATTAACTTTACTTTGTATTTGTGTCAAATATATAAAGATTCTATGGAAGTGGCAAAGTGTAAAATAAAATTATACCTTGTATTTTACTGTTTCTAGTGGACAAAAAAACATTTTTGCTGCCTCTTAAATTTACCCACATGTAAGACAATACAGATAAAACACAAACTTACCTCTAAAATATGTCTTTATAAGATTAAACCAACGGAACAACTAACTTGGCCAAGAATTAAACCAGTTATGACAAATACCATCAACAGATGCCAAAGAAATGAAAAACCGCTGTTAACGATTACTTCCCATTACTGCTGCTCATAAATCAAAGTGTCAGATGGCTCACCTGTAGACTTATTAGAAGCTCGCCGTCTGATCTCAGTCACCATGAGTCGGGAAACCTGTGTGGTGAATTGCAGCAGGTCGGAGAACTTCTCTGTCATGCTGCTGGGTGGAGCGTTCCCAAACACCTGGAACACAGACATGAGCTTTGGTTTATTCAGAACAGAAGGAGCACACTAAAACTATTTCAAATATACAAGACAGACAAGGACGAAGACGTAATAATGACGTAACTCTAAAATAAAAAGAAGATATGTTAATATCAATAATAGTAAAACTGACCAAACCATTTATTTATTCAAATATTTTGCTTGTCGTTTCTTTAACAGAGAGAAAACAGAAAATAAAATGGCCATTAACTGCTATTAAATCACCAGTTCCTCACAATTACAGCCATAATCACATCAAGCAGGGACAAACAGGAGTCATCAAGATGAAGGTGCACTGGTTTACATCTATCCGTGTTCTTCCAGGCATGCACTAATTCTGCAGCCACAGAAAACACCGGAGGTGGAGCCTTCAGGAGAGCAGGTCAAAGACAAGCCACAGTTCATTTAACAACGGCTCATCGTGTATTTATTTATCCAGTAAATCTGACAAGGAAGCAGGCCTAGACTCTGACATCCTGCTGCACTGGGAGTACTCTACTTTTGAATGCTGACATGAATTATGCCACCAGTGAGTGAATCACAGCCAGTGCTGGGTAATTAGCTGACAAGTTAAGAGACCCTTGGTAGGGCACTCCAGTTTGACGAGAACACTCGACAGGGCTGCTGGCAGAACAGGCTGCACAACAAAGCTGCATTTTTTTTCTGTTTATCAGTGTAACAGGAAGAAAGACTGGCACAGAAATTATTTCACAGACTGAGCGTGTGTGTGTGCGATAGTGGTAAAAAATAAGATGATATTTTGCACCTTAAAAATGTGTTTATAAAAGTCCTACATTTTATTTTCTCAGTCTTACTAATAGGTTATTAATTGCTACCCGTAGAGACAGGGTTAGTGCAACTGGTGGTGTCTCTTCAGAGAGGCTAATGCTAATGCTAATGCTGCTGGGTAATGTTACTCACCGGCAGTGCATTAGAAGGGGAGCAGCTTGTTGTGCTGCTGACGTGTTTTTGTAGTCAAACAATTTCTTTTCTGTCTATAGAAACTTCCTACTGTGTTGAACTGCAACCTACAGACAGTTGATAGATTCTGAGCCACTTCAGTCCGGTGGAAACAACCATTAACTAAAATGGAAGCGGTCAATTCTGCCAACCATGCTGGAAACTGAAGAGGTCGCATCCATGTGACGTAGGAACGTATCAATGTAGGTTACAAGGCTGGTGAACTCTGTGTTTGTGTTTAGTGTCCTGGTGTTGCTGTTCGCTGGATAAGCGCACATCCCTATTCTATACACAGAAAAGCCAACACATTTATTTATAGTCTCATTTACAGTGAAAGTGTAGGCATGATTGCATGATTTCCCAATCATTCTGAAAGCTGTTCATATAGTGAAGTTTAGTTATTAAGCACGTCATGCTTGGGCAATCAGTTGATTATCATTTGTTCAAATCACATTTATGAGAGTTTGAAGTAACCAGAGATGAATTAGTCAATCAATATTAGTACAAATTTGACATTTTGAGATATTTAGATTTACATTTTTGGCAAATAATGGATTGGTTGCGTATTCAAACACAAAGGATACGTTCACTGCTTGAAATTTGTCAAATGTATTATTTGATTATATGAATCTTAAAATTGCTAAATCACTGCTACTTTTTGTATATATTCTGTCTTTTATTAAAGCATTTAACTACAGGCTGTTGAAACACAGTCTGTGTGGTGTCAGGTCAGCTGTGTATAGTAATGAGTTAACCCCAGGACCTGAATCCCAAATACCTAAATAACATCACAGTAATGGAGACCATATCAATGTCACTCTATGATGGTGTTAGTTGATTGAATTTTCATTCATGTCGTTTCTGAATATCTGACCTTCTGCTTGTGTCTGCACTGACCTCACAGCCGTCCCTCCACCCCCGGCGCGACTTACCCTGTTAAATACGGGCAGCATCATGTAGAGCTTCTCCTCCTGCTCCTTCTGAGTCATGTGGCGAGGAGGGTGGCACAGTTCAGAGAAGAGGCGTCGCAGGTGCATGAGGCCAAGCGCGTTGTCCTGGGGGCTGCACTCCTCCTGCCTCGGCCGCCCCATGATCCTCTTCACCATGTTCATCTTGAGCGGCTTTGTCAGGGCAAAGGCAGCCCTGTGGACGGGACAGAGGAGGTTAACATAGCAGTTCAGTTCTTAAACACCTTGCCTTTCAGCACAGACAGCTTTTCTTTATCCGTTTACTGAACACAAGTAAACCCAGGACCGATATTAATTTGATATGTCTCTTCCTTGGTTTCAACCATAGCATGCTTGTTATATATTTAGCCATTATTTCCACGTCCAATTCTCTCCAGACTATCTTTAAAAGGGTTGCTAGGAGACTTCACAGAGCTGCAAGGCCTGCGTACAAGGCAGATAAACATCCGCTGATGAAAACACAAGTCAATCAATCTATAATGCAAGCTCTCCCTTCAGCTACTGCATTGACACACCGTGACTTGCTCAAGGGTGCACTGACAGTGGTGACTGAACAAGAGAATAGTATGAGCCCTAGGATATAAAAACATCTTTGAACCTCTTGCCTCCGCTTGATTCCTTTTCTTTTATTTCTCCATCATGCATAATTGCTCTCCAGTTACAAGTGTATTGTGTTATATCTACAAAGGTACCATGATTGCCCTGACCTTGGACTGTTCCATAAACTAAGGCAGAGACTTGGCAGCTGTGAGTTTGACCTACTTTTGGAATCATATGTAACTCGCAGACATTGGCTTTTCTAAGAGGTAGATTACTGTTCTGTCGCTATCTCTTTAGACACTGACAAAATAGGGTAATGAAAGTTTTTATAACACAATTTTTTAAAAAAAAGAAAAAATGATAGATATCAGTAATCATCATCATCATCAATAATGGACAGAATATACAGAAAAACTAGCAGTGTTTTAGCATTTTTTAAAAAATAATCCCTTTCTGGAAAAAATATTATATTATATATTCATGCACTATGAAACAGAGGGAATTCTGCGAGCAAAAAATGAAAAATAAAAGCAAAAGAAAGTCAAAACAAAATCAAAAAGCCACTATTGGACCATTATCATTTCTATTTTCTGTTGATTTCTAAAGATGGCAAAGCCCTAAAATTTTATAATTTCAAGCGTCAATAGGCTGATGAATATTTTTTACCACTTGTCATTAACGGGCAGAAACAAGCTTCATTCCTGTGTAATCTGTGATTTATGCACCACCAAACCATCTCCCTCGTCCAATGTACAAAAACAAACACAACACAATTAATTTGCTGCCTGTTCACATCCTGTACACATACTAGTCAAAGTAAAATTTGTTGTAAAGAAGACGAATTTAAATAAATGTATTTTAAAGGTAATTTCTTCTTGTAGGTCTCAGTATTACCACACATTCCCAGAATAGCTATGTTTTCTACCTTTGCTCAGCATGATGTTTATCTTATGTTCTGGCTCAGCAGCACCTCAGAGGTGTCAGTCTGAGGACTGAGAAGATTTAACCAAATCTGGACTCAAACATCCTGCGGGCATGAGCCCTTCTAAGCACACTAATATACCCTTGGCAAGCTTCTCCGTCTGTTGGCTGTATATAAATTTGATTCTATGGTAATGATATCATAGCTGCAAGATATTGGAGAGTTTAAAGTAGTTTGCAGAACTGGCTGCATGCCAAAAACAGGTATGTGACTGAGGATGCTCGTCCTTGCTGCTGGATCTACTGGATACCTCATGTAAACAACAGCTCAAGCGTATTCACACATATTTTTACAGAAAGGTTACAGACTTAAAAATTACGATCAACACCATATCCTCCAAGTAATTACCTTTAGTTTGTGATTAGGAGACACTGAAATTCACAAAATTCACTGAGATTCATTAATGTTTTCGCAATCTCAATGTCACCCTGCACAAATACATGACTACAGATTAATTAAATAACTGATCAGTTAGTCTACAGTATGTTTAGTGGCCAGCGCAGTGTCCAGTGTTGCTTCTGTAGCTGCTGTGCCGCTACATTTACCAATTTTTTTCAAAAAGCAGCTAGCAAAATATACGACAAGCAACACAGTGAGTTTTACTACTTTACGAAAGGTCAGTGAATGTTTTTCCTGTGTCTATGACTCCTTCACGGTCTGTGTTCAGTGTGTGTGGGAGCAGCAGCCAGAAGAGTGAATTAGCTGAAACGACCCATACTTTACACCCCAGATACTTCCTGTAAGCTGCTTCTCTTTTGATTTTGTTAAACTTAAGTAAAATTTAACATGACTATTTAGGTTAATCTTGTTTTCTCAACACACGGAGCATGGTAGCATGAGTTAATTCTAATGTTAAAGTCATTAATATGTCACTTGAAACCTGCTAGCCATATGACAATCACACCCGTGCAGCCCTACTATCTGGATTCATATTTACTGTGCAAATTTGAGATGCCAACAGAAAAAAACTTACAGATTATAACTTTGACCTTAGTAGCACCAACAGACCAAACTACCGCCATCATTTCATTGACATCCTGTCATCTATGGAGTACACAATGCTGACGGTGACCATAACGGTTAAGTGGGAACATTATTCAGTACTCTAAGAGGCCGGTCACCTAAAGAGTGCTTTGTTTCAAGATGTGCTTTGCCACTGACTGACATCTCAACTGCCCCAATCTACATCCTCCTTGCTGCTCTCATTCTTTTAAGGACTGACATTATAGAAGGCAGCAATATATTGAAGATTCAGTAAGTCACATTTCCCACACAGCTGAGCTGCCCTCTGTGTGAACTCACACTCAAACTGCAATTACATTTAACATCTGCCATTTGGTAGACATTTTATTTCAAGTGCCTGACACTCTCCATGAGTGCCCACATACATTTATACATTTACAGGATAGGATTGAACCCCTTCACCTGATTAGAGGCTGGTTTTGTAACTGTATAGGAAATACAACCTTGTAATACAATTAGGAAACAGAAATAGTGACCAACACAAAATGGGTAAGAAATTTCAAGAAAGAAAAAAATCAAGGGGAATGACTTATTCTTCTCTAATCATGCTTTGAGTTACACATTTAGTTCTGGTACAGGAGTGTTTTGGCTGCTTCTCCCATCCTGAAACAAAATAACCACCGACAGGTAGGATGTTGGCTAAATCTCAAACACATTTTACATGCATGATGGAGATCAAAAGAGACCCGAAAGGCTCCAAGTCTGACATTTACAATACAGCCTGTGTTGGCAGCGATATGCTTCACAATTCAGCAAACACTAACGACCAGCTCTGTCTGTCAGAGATAAGGTATTAGAGCAGGCACTAAAGTTTATATCCTTCTCAAACAACAACATTTTTACCCCTACCTGCTGCGGAAATTGATAAAGTTGTGATTGAGGATTTTAGATTTTTAGTGACAGGCCTAAATATGAAGCAATTGCAAAAAGTAGAAGCCATATTTTTTATGAATGCTCACTTCTATTAGGATGACTTTAACTGACTTCTGGGCTAATAAATTTGCAGCAAACATGTAAAAATACAAGACGATGTATTTTAATCAAAAAATAAGGTGCATTAGACCATCATGCTGCAGGTGCATTTAAGCTTTTAAGTTAAAAATAAACGTCTCTATATTGACTTATAATGTAATATTGTTTCATTTGGCACTAGTTATAAGAGGAAGTGCCTGTGGAACATTAAGTCTTTTCAGCCACAGGAAGTTACAAAGCAAAATCTGAGCAACTATAATGTAGAGAGATGCTTTCAATTAAAACTAATTTAGTTAGAATGAATAAAATTGAACAAATTAATTTCTACAATGTTACTGATAGAATGACCAAGGGCAGATAGTAGCTATAGCTGTCTATGTCAGCATGCAGTTACTTTTAATGCAGGCCAGTTGAGCTGTTCAGCTGCCAACAGCATTCAAGCTGACCTCAAATACTTTTTTGTTTGTTTTCCTCAGAACCAGACTTGTTTCGACCGAAAAATGGTTTTAATCTTAGAAACTAAGAGTCAGCAATTGTTTGTAGTTAGAAAAAGGAAATAATAAGAAAACCGTTCCAACAGTAACACTGGCTCCATGACATGTTGACCATGTTTTAAGAATAATGAAAGACATCTGACTTTCAATCGAGGTGTGAGCTACCTCACTGGAGCTCATCAATGAATCACAAGTAGGGATGTATATTCTAGGCAGTTTCTTTTCCCAACAGTCCACAGAGCAGCATGTCGGCCTCAAATGATGGTTTAGTACCTGAAAACGGAGCTACTACAGTAGTATGGAAGGTTCCCCCAAATAGATTTCTCCTGGAGAGCACACATGTATAACAATAAGGCTGCAGCCTTTTGCAAACCTGTTCTGCCTCTATACAGTTAAAATATTTGAGCCGAGATTCAAACACAGTCAGAGATAGACAAGAAATACCACTGCACGCAGACAGGGATTTCCAGTAACCTGGTTTCTTAAGTGCATATAAACACAGTCAAGGACAGTAGCTTAATGGAAAACAGGGATGAAAAATGTCCTTCATTTTGTTTTCAGTAATAAATAAATATTGCAACCACTGATAAAATGATAAAATGTCCAGCATTGCTTTTATCTTCATGGATATCACCTTCAAATCTCCTTGAAATATAATTTCTTTTAAAGTTTCTAAGGCAAAGACTACAAAACATGCAGACATATCACTGAGTGGAGTAAATAAACATGAATGAAGTCTCCCACATTTACCTGGTTTTATACAAGACAATACACATGATGAACCAAAACTGTCACACTAACTTTCAGTTCAGTAAATCAACAGTTACTGTAAAATCCATCTACATTCAACCAATTATTTATGCTTCTTGTGTCTTTTCTAGATTACGTTTATGGAGGTAAATATTTGTTTCTATTATGAGATGAGAGAGCTCTTAGCACGCTTCTGACCCGTCAGCTCTCTCAACTGCTAACATCCTTCTCCTTTCTGTGATGACACATTTATTACGTTTGGCCCTTGCCTCTCGCTTATACCGCTTCATTATCCACAACCCACAAGGCAGTCTTTATCATAAATAAAACAATCTGAATCCCCCACCAGATGAACGGGTAAACCTTTGGCAGTAGTGAATTCATGAGGCACATATAAAACTGGCCACAGCTTTGAGAGCACAGATCTAATGCACACTTGGCGAAGCCGAAAGCCAAAAACCTTCAGCAGGGTTACGTGATCAAGATGCAGCTTCAGCAGCATCAGCAGAAATCCCAGTCCTCGTCTGTTGGACAAAGTGGAAGCTCAGGCTGAGCCACAGACAAGACTGTTGAAAAGTTGCCAGTCATGAAGAAAATCTTGCTGGATGTCAGAAATTGAGAATCGAAAAGCAGAAGTGTTTGGCTTGTGGACGGTTTAAAAATATCCAGCCCACTGGGCCAGTTTCTTGAGTTCCTGTTTAAAGCAGCAAGTTCAACTACGAAAAGAAAGAAGCAGGAACCAATGAAAACAGAGGCAGCTTCTGTAGAGATTACTTTGGATTGTCTCAATGGCATTTGGCCCTCGCTCCTCATGTGAACCTGAATAAACTTGGTGACACCTTTAGCAGACAATCAGCAAAATTAATGACTGCAATTCACCAAGTAATTGCTGGGAACATGGGAATGAGGTCTAATACAAGGTCCAACAGAAAAAGCTATTTAAACAATCATTAGACATTGTAAATAACAGTTTAGCCAAATTAGCTACCACTTTAATTGGAGATAAAAACCAAAAATAAGCTTTGCTAAAATGTCACTAATAACCTCATCACTGCATAAGAACATTGGGTACACAGCTACAGTACACAGTGGATATTTACAAAGCTGGTGGCTCAATGATGATGGCTCAATATTAATCTTTCGTGTGCATTTATCAAAACTAAAGCTTTTGAAGATATTTATATTTTAAATTAACGAGAATTATGTTCAAGTTGAAAATCACCTATTTTTCCTCTTTAACATATTGTATCACTGACGCGTATCAAAGCCAGCATTTATCTGTGAACAATGGTGACTTGTTAGCACTGCTGTACCGGGTCCATATGTATGTGCTGAGAGGATGGTGGAGCCGGAGCGCAGCAGGGCCGGGACCACAAACTGGGGCAAGCACATGTCATGCGACTCGGCATAAGGCTCAGCTGGAAAATCAACAAATGCTGGCAGTGGAAAAATGGTGATCAACAGACAAATGCAGGATTACATTACTCCACCTACTTGGTAAGCGGTGAGCATCACAAAACCACAGACTCTAGTTTTAGGATGTGTCATTTAAAGTCCTGTCAGTGGGTTTAGTTTCAGCACTAGACTCTCACTAACATTTGGTTGCACAAGTTACTGACATGAGGAAGCATTAAATTTTTCATTGACTTCCTCAGATAGACTGTGACTATCTGGTGATGGTTTCATCACTCAGGTATGGACACAAATTTGTACAATACAGTATTAAATAATATTAAATTAATATATTTTCTTATTTAACTGCACTGTTTAGAAAACCATGTAAGACGGTCGTATAATCTGCAATAAATAAGGATTAACATTATTTCTTCTGAAGTAATTGAATTAAGATATTTAAAGGTGGATGTAGGCTGGATTTCAGGATCGATTGATTTAGAGATTATTATTTCCATGTGTTTTTAAAACGATTAGGGCTATCGGGCTCACATTATTGTGGACAATATTGCGACTATATAATATATATAATGCAATATAATAAAAAATATATAATGCAATGGTTTGGTTTCAAGTAAAATACACATATTAAAAGATATCCAGAATGTTTGGTGGTGAATACTAACACTGAAATTAACTCATGCTACTAAACTCGAGACTAAACTTGAGAAAACAACATTAAACCTAAATATTCACATAAACTTTAAATCAGTTGCTTGATGGCACAACCAACCTCCCCGGTGTGTTGTTTGCTGCTTGTTGTTGTTGTTGTTGTTTTGTGGCCTGTGGTTCTTTTCTCTCTTTCTGTCCACTCAGCCTAACCAGTCAAGGCAGATGGCCACCCACCCTGAGCCTGGTTCTGCTGGAGGTTTCGTTAAAGCAAGTTGTTCCTCTTCACTGCTGCTCAAAGGGGATGTGCTGCATTTTCAGTTTCACTTTGTTAAATTTCGTCATGGAAACATTGCCAGCCAAAAAGATACACAAATCTATGGCAACAGGTACATTTACTTCCTTCAGAGATATGAGTCTGTTTCACCTGTTAATGCAGAATCTGTTGTGATGAAATGAAATCACATGAAGGAACAACTCAGACGCACAGAGAAGCAATTTAAAGTCTTAGTCTTCATGATGCCGTTGTTATCTCTAGCATCATGAGCATCTTTTAATATTTTGTTATAAGCAAAAATGTATACATCTTGCTGGTCCATTCATTCTTCTGCACTGATATGATTTTGAATGTCCAGTAGTGGGGCTATAGCAGAATACATGGAGGATTAAGATTGCAGCTTCCTTGAGCATCAGAAACCTACAGCATCATGTAAAGTCACTACCAGTGGGAAACCAGTAATATATTTTAGAGTCCTACACAGAACAAAATATAGTTTCCATCTGATCAGTGCATGTTTGAAGGAATAACTGCACCAAACACGTCTTGTCTTGGCTGAAGAAAATAAAATGGCATCAATGCAATGTTGACTCCCATGCAGTGGGGAACTGAACCTGCTTTCTTGGCCCTCCGGTCTTTTTCAAAGAATTCTCTTTAAGCAGACGCCAGCTTCAATGAGTGTCTCACACAGTCAGCACTAACTCCTGGGAGATAAAGGCAGCCAATGTCCTGGAAAAGCCCAACATTTCAAAGGTTTGTGTGGTTGTTCCTCTGGAGAAAGTGATGTAATCACAGAAGCGTCTCCTGACTGACAGTTTACAGGGGTAGGTGGAAGCTGGGGAGCTCCACATAGAAGAAAAAGTTAGGTTGACAGGAGTTAGATAAAAGCAAAACCTGCACAACAAAATGCTAATTGGAAGCAATAAAAAGCTATGTAGGAGGGTGAAATCACACCAGTGCGCAGCCAAATGCTGTCTGGCTAACAAACTGAAGCACAAAAAAAAAGTGACGTCCATTTTAGAATGACTGCAAAGTCACTTGAAGCATAACGGAACTTAACTTGGATATAACGTCTGTAGCAGGCTTTTGATCAACACCCAGTGTCTGACTTGTGAGAGTCTAATGTGAACCAGAGGAGCAGGAAATGATCATAATCCAAACAGGCCCAAACAGGATCAGACGGCCCACTGGATATTGATTTCAGCCTTTGACGATTAATGCCTAGGGTGTCATTGTCATTATTACCAACATCCTGTGGCCAGATTCTGCTTTGGCATAAAAACATGTATTACTGTTGGATGAGGTGCCGCAGCTTTTGTGAATGGCAAAGAAAAGTTGTGTTAATTTACTGGAGATCAGAGAGGAAAGCCATAGCTGACTTTTTTTTAGCCAACTGGTACTATGAGTATTGCTGCATACAGTATTTTTCGGCAACATGTTGAGTGGTCTCCATGACAACAATTGGGTCGCAAACTAAATAACCCACAATTACAAAATATTAGGCTGAGCAGGAGAATCACTTCAACTGACCAACAATTCATACATCAAATGTACATGTATGTTATACAAATTAAACCCTTGAGGCTGCAACCGCATGCATGGCAAACGTCTGACATAATCTAAACTCACATTGTTGTCCAAACGATGAGGAATTACACATTAACAATGGTGTGAAAATATTGCCTTATGTGGACCACTCATTCTCTGCCATCGTGCACTCATCTGCCACATTTGTTTCTTCCATCAGACCTGCTTTTGTCTTGATCACAAGTCATTCATTCGCTGCCTAAAATGGAGGCACTTGATATTCCTAACAGCAAGCTTTGCTGAACTCTAAAACATCCTTAAGCAGGACTCGGATCCTTAATTCACTTTAAAGATCAAGGTGACTTACAACTGTTGCTCTGTAATTTGGTCAGCTAATACAAGATTATTTCAACTTGAAAATCAGCAACACTCAAAGAAAACAAGGAAAACTTAGCTATGCTGTGGCATCACATCTGAAAATTAGCAAAGACTTCAATATTACACCAAAGAAATTAAATGTCTACTGAAAATTAAACACAGCTCTGATGTTGGACATTTGTTGGACAAAGTTAAACGTAGCCCTAGCGAGCCAGTGCTTCTCTTTTATCCTGCACACGACGCCTCTAGAGACAACAGGGGATTTTTATTTCAGTTGCTGTAGGTCTGACTGCATCCCTCACTGCTGGTGATGATAATCAAAGCTTATCCCACGACTGCACTCCGGCTGTAAGCATCTACCAAACCAAATGTTAAAAAAACACACTGAGGGGTAATTCTTCTACATCAATAATAAACACGCTTCATGAACAAGACGAGGCTTTGGCAGTTATCAGTAAACAAACCTCCGGTCACTGCAGAGACAGGCTCAGCACCGAGCTTTTCATTTTCCCTACCTGCTGTTCTCTCTGCACTCCGCCAACATCTCAACTCATCAGTAGCACATAAGAGAAAAAATATTCCGATATGGACCGATGCCGATTAACGTTTCCCCAAAAACCTGTCGTCTTTCTGATGAGCAAAGGCAATGGCAACGGTGTCATGCCTTCTTCTCATGGGGGAATGAGAAGAGGAGAGGCTAAGTACGGAGGCATGACTTGTCTTCATTGGCAGTGCCAGGGGCTTTGTTCGCTAGCCAGCTTACTGTGTGTGTGTGTGTGTGGCCTGCCGGGACTGGCACAGCTGATCCCCCCCTGACACCGGGTGGGGTGTACAGGGCTGTGGAGGAAGCAGAGGGGAGGGTGGAGTGTGTGAGGACTATCGCTGTCACAGAGGAACATACCATTTCTAGAGGAAAAAGGGTGATGTGCACAACCCACTGCAATAAGCATCATAAAAAATGTATCATATGGGGATTTAACCGTTATTAACTGAATTATGTTGACATCAGGCACTCTCTGAGACATATATACGGAACAAAAGAAAGTGTGTAGTATGTGATGCAGTGCTGCATCTAATGCCTATTTATTACTATTCTGTACATTATTTTAATCCGTGAATCTTGATACCGTTGTTTGACCAACACAAGCTTGGTGCTAGTTTTGGGCTGGTGCTAATGCTGGTTTAAAGTTGGTTCAACTTGGGAAGTGTCTAAGAGCCGGTTTGCTTTTCCACTGGCAAGAGAGCCACCCTAGAGCCACTTCTCCACCTTCACAGCACTGCCAATGCTAAGCACAACAACAGGCACTACGGAGTATCTGTGTAGGAGCGTTCTTCGTGATTTTGCAAAACTCAATTTTAATCCAAAAACTACTGCTCTGCACATATATGCTGCTTGTGTGATACGGTCTGATTGTTGTTACGACTGAACTGTTGTTAATCTATAGTCTCTTTTAGCTTTAGCTGTTAGCCAGGTAAATTGTGTTTTCTCAATCACAATGCAGTTAAATAAACCAAATAAATGATGCGCTTTTACAACCAAGCTTCAGTTGATCTCATTGGCCACAATAGTCCAGCTTACATCACCCGAAGCAATCGAATCTTAATTCTTGTCCAGCAAAGAATTTACTGGTTTACTGGTTCAGAATTTAGCACTCGCTCCAAACTTGCCCTGGAACTGACTTGGTGGAAAAGGATATAAGAAAGGTCAGTGTTAAAGAATGCAGAAAGTGTTTTGTCCAACCAACTGCCCCAAATCCAAATTCAGTTTAATAATTTATGACAAAAAAATAACTAACCAAAAAACAAAACAGCAAATCCTCCCAATGGAGAGAAACAATACTTTCATTAGTTTTGTTTGAAAACCAACATTTTATCATTAAAATAAAGATTAGCCAATTATTCGAATAACCCAATATCCTCCAGATACTTTTTTACTGTTTTGGGTTGGTTGTGCAAAACAAGTCAGTTGGACATTTCATCTTGCAATGGAGATGTGAATGAAAATAACTGTCACATTAACTGACAAGGCAAGTTATCTTTATCTATCAATAGCCAGTCACTATGGTCTGTTTGTTTTGCAGCAGGAACTGGAGATAAGTGCTTGTGTTTCTGTGTGTTTACAGTCTGGTCTCCATTGTCTCTGTCCAGAATTTAGGATCTCTAATCTGTGGCATTGTTGGTATAGTCTTTTTGGCAGGAGTGCATTCAGGTTAGTTCCTGTGGAATAGTGAGGAACCGTAGACCTGCTCACACTACACGCACACTACAAAACAGCTGACAAAAATCCAATCGATGGTTGTTAAGGTGATTAATCAGGCGCCAAAACCCTGCTCACGCTTCATGTCAAACTGAAGTTGTTTTGTTTTTGTTTTTTTTGAACAATGAAGCTCTATGGCACAAATAAATCAGACATCAATAATAATACACAATCATATGTCACAAAAATAACCAGTGTTATGAATAAATTGTTCTGTAGGGTTTTATCATGTATGTAAATATACTCAGTACATACATAGTGCATGAGCGTACTACTGTACAGTATGTGTGTAGTGACACTGATTGTGGCGCTCTGCTGGCTCTCGTGACGTGCAGGCCATTCCTCCGAGGGCTAATTAAGAATTATACTCTCTTGGGTTATTACAGCACCCTGCTTCTTCTCAGGAAAGATGACACCCTTAGTCTGATGAAGCATCTTGACTGAGAAACACCACACAGGCTCCCTCTCTCTTTCTTTGTAATGTATTTTACATGGCCTGAGAGATCTTGCATGGTGCATTGAGGAAGAAATTACCATTGCACATGAACTGCATTATCCACAATGTTATGATGAAGCCTTATTTAATCAATAAATACCAAGGGCCTCACAAAGTGCAGAATGGACAACACTATTCCAAGAAATGCCAAAAAAATCCCAAAATTCACTACAACCGCATCTTAGGTTATGACATCCATTTGTACTAGAATAATGGTGACAGTGAAACCAAGTGTGAGCAAGCACAGATTAAACTGCTTAAACATAAAAAATCTATCACAGCACTATGATAATGTTTAATCATAGTGTTGCAAAAAGCAAACGATAAACATGGTGAAATATCAAACACACCAGTTATTTTCAAAACACTATGTGTTTATATAAAGCCACACTAATATGAAAAGGTAAAAGGTAAAAGGTATTTCCTTTGGAGAGTCGTACATACAAAGTACATAGAAAGCTATATTTGTACATGCACAGAAGAATGACTGGTGACACGAGTTTCACAGTTTTAATGCCTGTTAGCACTAAAAGTGCAGTGGAAAGCAGAAGACAGGAAAGCCCTGAGGTTACAGTTAAAAAATTACTTCATTGTGACACAGCTAGCTGTGGGTTTTGACTAATCTCAGTAAATCACAGCAAAAGTGAAAGCAACTTTCAACTCTATAGTGGAAAAAAGGTTGTGTATTACGATCATATATTAACGAGGAACGTGCAGATCAAGTGTTTTTTAACATGTACTGATCCAAGTCTGCATACTGACACACCAACACGTTACTCACAGACGTAATGTTCATTAGTGACAGCTGAAACAACCTTTTTCTGGCAACATTTGTCATTTCAACTCGTGATTGCAGAAGTCAGCACTGGCTAAAAACAAAATTGCTGTCATTTGCTAAAGATTAGCAGCATCAGATGTTAGCAAATTATTGCTGATGAGCCTCAAAAACTTGTAGCCAATACCAATATGACAACAATAATAAAAAATACTTTATTAATCTCCATGGGGAAATTCTTCTGGACAGGAAGCAGCATTTGCGACACCATAGGTCAAGGTTCAGTGTCTTGTCCAAAGACACTTCGACAATTAATAATGGGCCTTGGACACCTTAAGGTTCTTGCCAACATTATTCTACTTATAATTGATGAGAAAATTCATGTGAGTAATGTTTCTTTGAATTAAAATGGAGTCCAAGAGTCCTCTGTGCCTGACAAAGTGACCTAACAGTCCATATATATGTGCTGTTGGTGTCAAGTAACACAAACAGTGACCTGGCATAAAATGTTTAACCAATGGCTGATGGTGGTATCACATTTTTAACTAATGATGTGACATCCAGTCAAAACACACAAGTATGTGTTTCCACTGTAAACACGAACGTGCTACGAGAAGTCTATGTTATTCTACATCTGAGGGCTGTAACTAACTGTTAGGACAAGCTTGTCAACAGAGCACACTGGCTAGTGTGAAATACTTCTCACTCATTCTTGATTAACAGCAGTCGCCTCTCTACGCTTTCTCCCATTGGCGATATTTAGTCTAAACATGTAAAAAGTTCAAAAAGTACAGAAAACTACCATATGGATACTTAAGGCTTTATGCTTTTACTTTTAAAGAATGGTGGCATGGTGTCAATGGAATAACAGAATGAACCCTTTGAGCCCTTGAGTTTGATATAGAGTAATTTACCTAGTTTTTATTTGAGTTGTGATTGGGGCATGTAAAAATGTTTATATAGTCTCGTAGCCCAGGTTCTGCTGTTTAATTTTGTGTGCAACATCACTATATTCTTTCGTGATTAGTGGATTGTTTGACACTGTGTTTGCTAAGTGCTTCTCGAAGTCCGGCTGGGGGACTTTTGTTTTAAAGAGTTAATTTCACAATAGGAAACAATTCAACATTTCAAAACAGGAAAACATTGGTACCATGACTTTTCTAGCAGCGACGTGTCTTCTTCAAACGATTTAATTTAACTGATCAAATGTTCAGAAGCAACACATCTCGAACAATCATTGCAGTACTACTAAATGCTGGCTTATTGATATCTTCACAGTACATAAACACCATGCTCGCAGTATAATTACACAGGACCCAGTGCTTACGCAGGAATAGACTCAGTTTATGTCTAAATATTACAGAGGCCGGTGCCACACGTCAACAGCTACTTTAATCAGATTTCCTTATTACATTAGGACATTAGGTGATGAACAGTTACTTTGAAAGGTGACGAACAGATGCACTGTGGCTACACTTGGCATTTTATTGATGGCTACCATTCATCCCTCAGCTGACGTAGGGGTGCTGGTTTTCTTTGAACAGACTGTATTAATAAATACATAAATAATGTGGCCTGGGGCTTTTGTGCCCTATTCAATGCCGCAGTTTGACTACATTTAGCTACTGCGCACTGGACAAACCAATGGTTTTAAGCCAACACCCAAGGTACAGTTGTATATAATTACTCTATTATAAAAGTTGCTCTTAATTTTTACCCATAATTTACTTCTAAAAGAGTTACGAAAAGGCATTTTCCATTATATTAATTTTTTTTTAATGTCATTTCTCATTGTGTATGCTCATTGTCTGTAGTTATTGTGCCATTTTGTCTACTAAAACTTGATTTATTATTCCACTGGGCAAAGAAAACAGCAATAGGTCTACAGCCAATTCCACTTTGGTCTCGCTCACAAACGCTCATTATATTCAGTGTCTGATGCAAGATATGTTATTAATTTCAGTGCTCACTTTGAAGAGCTGTTTTCGAATTTGCTGGAAGAAAATCACTATAAAAATATTAAGTGTGTCTGTGCGGATGGGAGTGATTTTATGCACAGCATGTATTATCTAGGTTCCTTTACCTGTCAAAGAGAAAAAAAGAACAATTAGCTCTCAGCTACAGTTTTCCAAAATGCATGTGTGAGACTCTGAAGTCAACTGGACCTGGTTTGACGATACCAAAAACTGACCAAAATTAAAATCCTGGCCATCAGACTAGATGCTATGACTGGTAAGAAACCCAGGAACCAGTCGCAATGAGCATTGTCACTCCCATTTCACTCACAGAAGCTTTTCCTGCAGTTACCTGTCAGTCAGCCACCCATACTACATTATCTGACCTGATTACATAAGACATATAATAAACATAAACATTACACTTGTGACACTGTTTTACCAAAGTAGGAAAAGGATTTACGAGTTGGCTGTAACTGATTGTCTGCAGTAACCTGAACAGATGATCTTTGGCCAATGCTGAGCTGTATTTTTATAAAACAATAACATGCACAAGGTGCACTATACTATATTCCTGCCTCTGAATATTTACACTGGTAAAATGAGATTAGAGTTCTGTGGATTGCACAAATGACATGAAAAATAAAATATTTCAACATTATAATAAAAAAATCAGCTCTTATTCCCTGCGTTTTTCCCCAAACATATTTACAATACTCCTTCTATGCAATGCAGTAATTGTTGCCATTAGACATAATTGTAACAGTGCCTTTCCCTGCTGAAGTGTCTGCAGCTTAAGTACTAGCAGAAATAAAGCCTGCAGGAGTGAAACCATTTCTATCATGTGATCTGTGCCTGTGTGGCAATGTAAGCTCACAGCTCACACTGCCAAAGCCCATAATAAACACTGCACAAACATGGCAGAAGTTTGTAAAAATATTAGTCACCCATAGTCCGCAATAAGCCCCTGCCTGCAAGACAAACTGAGCGAAGGATAGGTGGTTATTTGTCTGCACAGCCATGCACCTAGAAAGCTGTGTAATCAGGAGCCACGCATAGGTAGCTTCATACTTTCACAGCAAGCAAGCACGAAATTGTCATTATCAATCATGGAATGAAATGATCACGATTAATAAAGGCCACGTCAGTGCGACTTTAACATAGCAAAGCAACGGCGTTTGTGGCAAGTCATAACGCATTCAGCCACCCATACTACAGTTAATGTTTACTAACAAATATGACCGATATCACATAGCACTGCATCTGCCCCCCCAACACTTACACGGTGTCCCAGCGAGTTATAAACAGTCAAATCATTGCTTCGTTCACCGCAGTCGGAAGACACTGATTGAAAACAACAAACCTGTCCGTGTACGCGAAACGTTGTCAGCTGTTAGCTTAAAAAATACAACCGCCAGTTAGCTAGCTAGCCACCAGCTGATAGCATCACAGCATCCGAACGGTAGCTGTCAAGCCAAACGGTGACGGTCGTGCAACTGTGTGGCCTAAAACAAATGCAAAGCAGATAGAGAAGCTGGGTTTGTTCCTCGGTGTTAAAAGTGCACAAACGGCGCCTTTCTAGTCATTCCTGCTGACATTAGCTTCACAGCCGCTGCGGTTGAAACTGGCTAGCTAACGTCCGCTCGAGATGGACGTTTCAGTTGATGCTAACATGCTAGGCAGCTAGCGCAGCGCTAGCCACTCCAGAGACCTCTGTTCTTCAGCGTATCCGCCTTCCACTTACCAGTAAGCGGCGTTTACGGCTAAACACGTCGGTTCTGGCGGTTGTATTAGCTTCCAATGTGTCAGTTAAGTCGATGCGGGGCACTCCGTGTATATCCATATATCACAAACGATGCTTTAATCCAAAAGTGGTCATTGCTCCCTCTCCGTCCTCCTGCCGGTGGCCATTTTTCCTCAACATCCAAATATGCCGAGCTCGTCCCAGCGTTGATTTTTCATCCAAACAGCATCCTCCTTCCAGCCCCGACGGAGCCGCATGTGAAAGGCAAACCTGACATCTGTTGGATACGTGGAAGAAGGCACTTCCTGGAGAAAAATATTTCAGGGATAACGTTCAAAATTCCTTCGGGTTTGTGGTTGAATTAGCTAAGGTGGGTTTACAGTGGCGGCCTTCAAAAAATAATACGTTAAAACTCAATATTTCGAGTAATAGTTACTGAAATTGTCCAAGTATAAAAATGCAAAAGGGGTTTAAAGTACTCAAACTCAATACCCAAGTAAAACTGCAAGTACTTGCCTAGAAACACACTCCACTACAAATAATGATTTTAATAATTTTATTTTTACTTAACTTGTAAAAATTAATTAAATAAATAACTTACTAAATAATTAATAATATAATAAATAATTCATTAATTTCTAGTTAGTTAAATTACTCCACATTAAACAATGAAAAAGTCAGAAAAGGCATTTTCTGACATCTGACTGATCTCAAATACAGTGTAGATATTAATATTGGAAATGACTATTGCAGCTGGTATTATCCTCCGACAGCAGGTTATGGTTGCTAATGCAAGTTCATTAATTTAAAAGTAGAACTGATCATTAGAAAACTCTTCTGCAATGATGATAACTCAACATGGACATG
>OMLM01009021.1:0-18881 GCA_900302695.1 Helostoma temminkii | reverse complement strand
ATATATAATACACACACATTTTACTAGGTTAGAACATTATGACATTTTCATTTGTCATTTGCTACAGGGTGGCCCACATTCAGTTTAAAGAATCACATTTTTATCGGGGTATTTGATTCAATTTGGGTTCATTTTTTAATATGTTGAATGTTTTTCTTTTTTTCAGTAAGTGTTAAATCAGGCCTGCTACCTGAAACTCCACAATGTCTAGCTAGGGCGCGCTGGAGTTCCCCTCATAATGTCACCTAGATCAAATCTCAGCAATAGTGTCAACAGCACTGTAATATCAAGCGTGAAGCACTAGGTGACGGCAGTTCTCATTCTCCTTTGACTGACTGAGTCGAAGCCACTGTGGCTTGTTTGGTTTCCTGTGACAAATATAAGCCGCAAACCACCTTAACCTCAGCCGGCGATAGTGAAACTTTGCATCTCACACGTGAGTAGATTCTTGCTAAATCAGAAGTGAAACTTATAATATCATATGTAAGTAGGTCTGTGCAATTTTATCCTCAAATATGTACAGTTTAAAAATTATTGTTTTTTAAATAATGAAATGAACATTGCACATTCGACCCATCCCACATATTGACTGTTGCCAGTTGGGCTTTTGTCATCTTCAGTGGACTGAAACGTGTAATCAAAAGCTAAATCTGTGTTGCATAGGGGATTATCAGGGAGATACCATTATTACGCCATAATCACAATATGTCTGACCTGAAAATCTACTGTACAGTTGTATGTATGCATTGTTCTCTCCAAGTCTCTCAGTTGATGACTGCAAGACTCATTATCCTAAGACAGAATGCCTCAGGGGTTGATTTCTCAATTACTATGCATGGGAAATGTTACATTAGGACAGGATGTTTTTATATTCCATCAAGTGTTTAAAGCAGACTCACACCTCTGCTGTGAACCTGCCAAAGTAGCAGCGTGAACTTAAAATAATTTCACATTTTAACCACATCTCATTGAAGAGTTTTGAGTTGTTATATGGTCTGCAATAAATGTAAGTCCTGTATAGTGATTTCAAATCCCTATGTGATATTCGACCTTAGTCTGCAACTAAAATGTAAAATTTTTAATCTCTGAACAACTCGGCATCAACCAATCTGGCACTCCTGATGGTTGTGGAGCCCCTGCGGTCTGTGAAAGTTGTGATCCAGTCCTCTATCCTAATCCTACAGCCTTCCTATTGGGAATATTGAGTCTTGTCAGTTGGACTTTCTGTGCCCTGAAACCTGTTATTAAAATCTAAATCTATGTTGCATTGAGAACTGGCAGTGGAAAGTTTTCTAACAGGATGATACCATTATTACTCAATAATTAAATTATAGTACGTCCGGTCTTAAAATCTATCTTTGATTTGAGGCTGAGCACAGAGTTCAACCACTGTTGTAACAAAGACAGACTGTATTAGGAATTGATTTATCACTTTACATGTATGAAAAAGTGACATGAGGGCAGGGTGTGTTTATTTTTGATGCCATTAAGGTTTTGAAATAGACTCACACCTCTTTTGTCAATCAGAAAAGGTGTGAGTCAGTAGCTGCAAGCACTAAAAATTCAGCATCCGCTTTCACACTGGATGGTCTGCAATATGTTTAACTACTATGTAGTAAATTTGAATCCTTATGTTATATACAACATCAGCCTTCAACTACATTTCTTTTTTTTCTGTAGCAGCTGTGTCCCAGGCCTCTGTCCTAATCCTACTCAATCTGGCTGCAAACTTTGACACTATAAACACCACACTCTCGGAACTGGGTATCTCCGGTACAGTTCTGGTGACACATTGTTGTGGTTAACAGTGTCACCTCAGAAAAAAGGACTCTGGTTTGATTCCTTGGGTTGGCCGGATGCCTTTCTGTGTGGAGTTTTCTACAAGTTGCTGCATGACTGTTCTTGGACATCTTATCTTCTCCGTCTATACTACATCCCTAAGTTCTATCATCTGCCCTCACCTTTTTTAAATTATTCCTATGACACACAGTTCTTCCTGTCTTTTCCACTGGATGACTTCACTGTCTCAAACTCATTTCTGGCCTTCCACACATACAGCAGCATCAGCATCAACTTGGGACCTTCTGTGATTATCTCCAATCAGATACTTGCGGGTCTTCACTGACGACCAACTATGTTTTACTGACCATGTCTCATCTCTTTCTTGCAGATTTACCTTCTACAACATCAGAACATTCATAACCTGGATATCCCAACTCTATGGACAATTACTGTAGTCATATCTATGAGAGCCTAGGTTGTTCTGAACCCAAGAAGGTAACTGACATAATGGGATTTAAAGGTGTTTAATGAAGTAAAAAAAGTAGGCTGGAATGAGGTCGGTGGTATAAATGAGTGATGATCTCTTGTTAGGTGTTGGCCTTCATCCTATAGTGGCAGTGGTTGAGTGATGGTAAGCTAGTATTTACTTAATTTAGTCAGTCTGCGCTGTGAGATGGAGCTCTGGTCTGTCTGCATTTCTCTCTCAAAGTGCTTTCAATTATCTGACACTGGCACATAAAAAAAAAAAGAAGAAAAAAGAAAAAAGAACACAGCAAGAAGTTCTGTTCCTGTAACTTCTAAACTGTGAACCATGCTTTCAAAATAAGCCTGAGGTTGGGGAGAAATCAGATTACTCTGCTACAGAGCCAGAGTCCTACACCGGGGAAAACTGAATCACAATAATACAGCCAAGAAACAGAGTCCAGGGTCAAAACAGGAAAGTAGACAAGCCAATCTGGCAGAGACACAAACGTCAAAATGCTGTTTATATAGTCAGTGAAACAGGTGAAAGCAATCAGCCTCATTAGCCAAAGAGTAGAAAGCAGTAGAAAGTGAAATCCCCTCAGAAACATTGTGATGATATTTCATCTTGACTTCTGCGTTGCCCTGCTTTCTTGCACAATTTAATCTCTCCAGATGATCCAAAATGCAGCAGAATGTCTAAATTTACTTATTTATTTATTTAAAACTCTGAACTGGCTCCCACTCTTTAAAAATCCATGTCATCTTGTTTACTTTATGAGAAAACCTAGCCCAGAAGACTAGATGTCTTTTTAAGCTTGATTCACTAAACAATGTGTACTGGTATGAGTAAACGGGAACTCAGCCGTAACAAGTTGGCTGCAGTATTGACTTTTTCGGAGTTTTGTCTTTTAACAGTTATATAAGCCTTGTGTAGCTGTGAAAATGTTGACATAAGCAGGTCCAACACACTTTTTCTCAAGACTGGGCTCAAAACCAAGTTGAAATTGAATGTGTTGCAGAACTGTCAAATACAATTCACCTGCTAGTGGTTGGTGCAAAATTCTCAACGAGGAAGTAATTTTGCCAAACCCATCTTTGGCACACACAACAAATCTTACCAAAAAATAATAATAAAAGGTCCAGTAAACAGCACCAGACACCACAGGCTCCGGTCCAAAACCCCTAAAACATGTCAGAACACGAAGCTTACAGTAAGTGTGCACCCACTATGATACGAAACGAAACTTAGAGCCTTTGTGTGGCACTCAATGGAATAATTACTGCTCTAATTTGAGACTCACGTGCCAGTGTCATGCATGCATTTAATTGCAGATTGTCTGTAATAAGTAGGTGTAAGTGATAACAATGGTGTAGCTTAAGGTGGTTGGGGAGTTCCAGACTAGTGATGACTTAATGATTGTGACCTGATTTCAGAAAACGACACAGGCAGTCAACACTTCCAGTGAACAAAAAAATGACATGAGTGTACATGAGTTGTGTACATAAGTTTCGACATACTCTACAACGTTCGTCAGCAAAAAGGGAAATGTACCATAAAAAACTCCGTAACCTTCAAGAGAAGAAGTATGGAAAATATGTTATCTCCACTTCTTCCCCGTTAATGATTTTGAAAATGTCTATATTACTGATTATTGTTGACCTCTTGGTGCTGATTAAATCACAGATTATTACAGATTAAACTCTTGTACTGTTCATTATCTAAACCACTGACAAGGATAGTGTTAAAGATCTACATTTGCAAAGCATAAGTAGATATTAACTACTTTCACTCTGAGTGTGTCTGGCAGGCCAGCTTCTTCATCCCAGAAATACACCCTGCACATTTTTATTTATTTTTTTTGTTTTTACTCATGTCTTCTGCTAAGCTTGAGAAAATTCTCACAGCTACACTGCAGCAAGACGGGAGAGATGTAGCTTCACAGCTTTCTGATTTACACTTTTCATACATAAATTGTCATCGTCTGACTAAAAACAAGCATGTGAACAGTTGCTAGAGCTGCTCTGGCCTCAAGCTCCTGCCAAGTTGATGAAATATGCTGCCTCCACATCAAAGAGTGCTGGAGCCCCACTCAGCAAGCAGAACGAGGCGCAATGTGGACGGCCATCTGCCTCGACTGGTTGGATGGAGTGGAAAAGGAAACTGTGCAGCAACTGCACAACGAGAACATACAGCTACAAGACCAGGCATACCTGCAGAACGGTACAGAGAGGGGGAGAGACAGAGAAGAAGGTGCACATCTACAGGGCACGCATGTAAAACTAACCACATCCCTCACACCATGCATATTGTATCATTACCTCAAGTAATAAAAAAGTTAGAGCCCCGAGAGACTCATCTCTGCATGTCCCTGCTCTGGGTTTGTCCAGAGATAATAATCAGCCTGAGAGCACATATAAATCTCACCAATAAACTATTGTATCTTGTTTAATCTGTACTGGACTGTAAGAGAAATCCAGGACATCTGGAGAAGGCAAGAGCCAGAGAGAACACACCACACAGAAAGGCCCGAGCTGGTCTTCTTTTTGCTGCTGGGTAGGGCGAGTCATGGCTCCCGGCCAAGACATGGTCTGGCCCTTAATGCATTTTAACATATCATCCTTTTTTCAGATATTGTGTTTTTACATATGGTGCAAAGTTGCCTAACTATAACTTTAAAACATGACTTCCAGTGCGTTTTGATGGGTCAGATGGGATGGGATACTGACAGTCGGAAAATAAACTATCATGTTGTGTAACAGGAAAAAAAGGCAAAGTCTTGGCGTAACTACCATCAAACCAAAGGATCAACTTCCAAGAAAGCAGCTTCTGTGTTTAAGTGGCCGTGGGAAGTCTTTTTGCCTTCTGTGAACCCAACAGGTGAGTTCAAAGAAAAAAACATAAAGACGTTGATGCTTTGACACCTGCTCCGAGAATTGATGATTAATATGATGGGAAAGCAGACAAACATAGAAAGACAACGGTTGCCTTTTGTCAATCTTACGACAAGGGATCTCAAATGCTCATTTCTTTGTTTTGTTAAAAAAACAGAAACTACTACTGTCCAGGGATCTGTTTTCTTCCCTTTTGTGATTTTTGGACATTCAGCTCTGCAGGGATGTTTGGATAGCGTTGCAGCTAATAGAGAACTGATACGAACAGAGAACGGCTACTCTTACTAAACCACGACCTCAGCTCCACACAGAGACTGTTAAGTCTAAACCCCTGAGCTGAGTTTTGTTTTTCTGTCAAGTGGTTGGGCTCGTGTCCATAAAAGCTGCAGGGCTTTGTTCCTTTTATGAATTAAATGTGTCTTTCTTGCTTCTCATTTTGTAGATCTATTTAATTGCACTTAAACTAAAACATAACCTAAATCTGAATGTTTTCCTGAAAATCACGTGGTCCTGCAGATTTGTTTACACTCCCATGCCTGACATGTTCCCCACTGTGAGAACTGGATTTACAGAGAGATAGTCGTGCCAGTAAGGAGTTGTTTGCCTTGTGGGAATGTGACCAATAAATGCATGCATGGATCAGGAGGCACACACAAAAATATGAATGTGTTGTTTTTTGTTTTTTTTGATTCTTTGTTTAGAAGCTCCAGTTGTCTTTATAACTGCAGGGACAAATCACTATGATTAATGTGAAAGGCATTGATTCATGCAACATTGCAGCTCTGTGCAGCTTTTCATTCTAGTTTATCTATTGGTTTTATGGCATATTTATGATGTGGTTCAGCCTCTGTGCTCTTTCACCATGCTTTTAACTAGGATAATGGCAATAAAGGTATAGCTGGTATTTTGTCTCTCCAGATATTGTGCTTCTTGTTGTTATTGTTTTGTGACCTGTTGTTCTTTTCTCTTTTTCTTTCCACTTACCCCAACCGGTCAAGGCAGATGGCCACCCATCCTGAGCCTGGTTCTGCTGGAGGTTTCTTTAGTTAAAGTAGTTTTTCCTCTTCACTGCCTCTAAGTGCTTGCTCAAGGGGAATTTGCTCAAGGGGGATTAACTCAAGGGGGATTTGCTCAAGGGGGATTTGTTGGGTTTTCTATATAATCCCATATAATTGTATTGTTAAATTACAATGTAAGGTCTTAATCCTTACATTGTAAAGTGCCTTGAGATTACTTTTATTGTGATTTGGAACTATAGAACTAAACTGAATTGAATAGTCACAAACCAATAGTAGAGGACATTGAATTTTGATGTGATAGTTGAGCCAATTAAAAAGTCAGTGGCCCATGAAAGTTCTTACAATTCATCTTGAGTGGCATGTGAATGTGCGCACCAAATTTCATGGCCCATAATGGTGTTATTCTGATTGTGGTGTAAATTGAGAAATGAGAGACTAGACGTTGCCAAATTGGTAGCAGTTGAGGAATATCAAAGGCTTTATCCTCTTTGTTACACAACTGTTTCATGGCATTGTATTGAGGCAGCAAACAGAAAGACCAAGACTAGCATGCCTGGAGCCATACTACTAGCATTTTCACTGTGGCTTTGACTTCAAAAGTAGCCCATTACCATGACTGGACAGACAAAGTAAATCCAGAATAACAGATGTTGTGGTGCTGGTAACAGTTCTTTTGATTTTTCTTTCATTGCTGCCACAGATTTGATCTCCAGTTCAATATCTCGGTTTAGATGTCAATGATTTACCTCATATCTGCACAGAAGCGCTGCATGAGTCACTGCTACAGTCATGAGAACAGTACGATGTTGGTGTGATGTGGATACATAGTGCATGTACATGCATATACACACCTGACCTGAATTTGGATTGTGTGGCTGCGGGTCATGTAAATTCTGTGAAAATCCAGGAGGGGTGCGCATGTTTCTGGTTCTGTCAAACTCCAAACTGTGAAACTGTGGCTCATTTTGCACGCTTACGTATGTTCATCGACCCCAAAGTTTTCGTCTGAGACATCCAGTTTCATATCGTTACCCTCCATCTACAATTATTATCCAATCATAGTGCCTGATCCGGATTGCTGACATAACTGATTGTGCAGGTTGAATACTATTGCTGGCTGCACGAGACAGCTCAAGCCTTGCGGCTGTTTGGACTCATTTTTTTTTTGAGTACTTAGGATGTCAAATGAAATGGAGCAATGAGGCAAGACTGTTTTAATAAGCACTTAACTGCACCGTGCAATCGACTTCTAGAAATACTCATATTTGAGTGTTTGTATAAAGATTACGATGTAGTAATGTAATAAAATTATTGAAATTTAATATTTCTAAATACTGATTTAACCCCATGGTTGACTTAACATCTTATGCTATTAGCTTATATTAGCTTGAGCCAACTACTTTAGGAAGTGCAAGTGAATCTCTCAGCACTTTACTCTTTACGCATAATATTTCCAGATAATGTTTGTGCTGTCTGACAAACGTTTTTTTAGGCCATATTTAAAAGAAACCACAAAGCCGACTTGCTATGAGTAATTTCTGTGTAATACTAATTCCCTATTTCTTTGAACTCCAGCTTCCCTCTGAACACAATAAACACACTGAACACACTGACCCATGCTTGTACTGAAATGTGGAAGACAACACACTACACACACCATGTATGAAAGTGCATTTTAAAAGGTCAGCACTAGTAACAGTATTTCATTTCCCCAGACTTAATATTTCCTGTGCAGACACATTTCTGCTGCCATAGAGAATAAATACCAGCTTGTGTACTGGTGTGTATTTTAATTTAAAGGAGTAGTTCAGCGCTTTCCAAAAAAAAAACCTTTTTAATGGAAACAGCGGCATGCTGTGGATGGAAGCAATCCATAAGAGTAATCAATACTCAAGATGTTTGAGGCCATGAAACCAACTCATTGACATGTAAGAAGCTATAAAGCTCTGCAGAGCTGTAGGGAAGTTGTGGTTCTTTTGCGGCCTGTTGTATTTGTCTCTCTCCATTTTCCACATTTTCTATATAATATATTTGATTTCATTTAAATTCTGGTTTCCTCACTGTGAGCAACCATTCAAAGTATGTATTATAAGACAAGTGATCATTTCACTTTCTGTAAAAAAGGAAATGCCTATAATTCCCAAAATGTGAGTATTAGAAATTAGAAACAGATATATATCTATCATGGATTGCAGTACAATGTAACACAGTTGAAACAAACAGTTTATCCCCACTAGTCCAGTCCCACACAATGTTATTAATGGTTGCATCACTCTTGGCAAAAACTGTACTTCTGGCGGGAAAAGTTTCTCTGCTGTTGCTCAACAACTCCCACTCCCAACGATTGTAATCTAGTACTTGGATGCATGTGCACACAAGTTATTTGCGCACTGACAAGCACTGTCAGTCCAGCCTGTATACATTCCTTGAAAAATCCCCAACCACACTGTCACCACAATGATACAATGTGGGAATGTCATTAAAAAGACACGATAAAGTACAGTAGATAAATGTTAAGATTAAACATGATGATTTACAACTTTATCAGACATCTTCTTTGTGCTTAATCGACCAGACTTGTTCATTTTCAGATGATGCAGCGGTTGAGCTACAGTTTCAAACCGACAGCTACTTCCAGCTCTTGTCCTTTAACTATGTTTCTGTAGCTTTCTCCAGGCTTTCCACTGCCATCACTGGTGTCTGCAGCCACAACAATAAATTATACTTCATATTCAGCAACGTGTGCAAAGATAGTTCTTGAACTCTACTTGTTCAACTGGGACTTAATTTCACCTCAAAAAAGAACTTAGTGTCTGCCGCTTCAAATGTAGCTATATTACACAAGTAAAGGTTCATAATTTGAGACATTTTAATTGTTATTACAGTTTATGAGGTGCTGTATTCAGATTGTGCAGAGTTATCTGCATATAATATATTTCACTGCACCTTTTTGCAGTTAATAAACAATAAACCAACATCACTTTTTGCAGAGGCAGGCAATTATGCAATATGTGCTGCAGAATGGTTATTTAAGATTTTTTTTTTTTCATTAAACATGCAATCCTTAAATGTATTGCAAAATAGTGAAACGTAAATATTCTAAATGTTGGCACACATTTTTTGCAGATAATGCACCAGTGAACGTAAAAACATTACACATATACAGTGTCTGTTGAAACCTGCTTGTGCTTTTGAATGGCCGTGCTTATTTGAGGCGTGGAAGGTATTTCTAATGAAAGACAAGTTCTAAATAAATAGATAAAGACTGGCCCCAGGGATGCATCTGAAAGGACCTGCAGGAAGAAAGGCAAGAAAGAAAAAAGACAGGACACGTGTGAATCTGGTGCCAAGTTTTCTCCCATTTCCAGTCAATGAATGCTCGATCACACTTTCACTTTCCATTGCATACCTGTATAAATACCAGCAGGTATCCTCTCCTGTCACAGCAGCAGCTTCACACTCCTGAAGACACTCGCTGACGCAGCCAACCAGACCTACGAAGAAACAGAGACATGGCCTCTCGAGTTGCAGCTCTGCTCCTGCTGGGTATCATCTGTGCTGGGTTTGTGACAGGTAGGACATATACTTGCATATATACTTGCATATGTGCAGGTTGCATGGTTTATTTCTGTTTGACACAGGCGTTCAAAAACAGCAGGGACTGAATATGTGATCTGTATTGCATGCACAGTTAATTACAGCACACATGGCTGTTTTGCATTCGCAGTTTCACAGATACATCCACCTGTTTATTTAATTTACAATCTAAATTTCTGCTCAGTCTGATTAATGTATCCATCTTCCTGCAGCTGAGATTGCTGTGGATTGCTGTCTGAGAAAAAGCCATAAGTATTTGCCACCCCATATCCTTGTAAGCTACAGCATCCAGGAAGCTGGGAAAGGCTGTGAGATCAACGCAACTGTGTAAGTGATAACAATGTGTACACAATGAAAATACTACACAGGGATTAGAGAAAGGAAAGATCTTATGATTATTTGCTGAATCGTTACAGTAGTTGGTTTCTGCGATATGTTTTTCTGTGTTCTAAGCAGCGGCGTTAATGAAAGTGGGTGGGTATATTTCACCTCCAGCTCTGTCTGCTGTCTAATCTCAGTTCTCTGTATCTCATCTACTTTCAGGTTCATAACAAAGCTCGGAAAGATCCTGTGTGTTTCGCACCCCAGCGAGCAAGCATGGGTGAAAACTAACATTAAAATTCTGGATAATAGACATAATTAGGTAAATGAAATATGCATTTTATGAAGCTTTTTTCATGTGATGCATTTGATGAAAATGCATAAACTTCACACTGACTAATCACACACTGCTCTTTTCTGTTGCAGGTGTAGAGTGGAGTGGAGTCCAAACCTTAAGCTAACATCATTTCAGTGTCTGGTCAGAGTTTCATGTGCTGGAGACCAAATTGGCTGAAGATCAGTTATCATTATATCACTGAGAAATCATCACTTCAGCTCATTAATGACGCTGACTCTATATACATTTTCTAGCTGGCGGCGTCAGACCCCGACTGAACGCACAGTTGTGTATGCTTCCTCTCATTTGTGGTGACTGTGGTGGAAAACTCAATCTCTTTGTGAATGAGCTTTTGTGAATGGCACCTTTTCTTTTATGTACCACAGTCAAGAAAAGATTCGCCTTGACTTGACTTGCCTAAAGGTTAAATGGAACTGGATGAAACTAACAGTACCATCATTTCTCTCATGATACAACAAGGTGCCTGTGAAAAATGTTTTATAGAAAAAGTGTTGAAATGATGTGTGTCTGTCAAAACAAAGCTACTGTTAAGAGTTATTTTAATAAATAAAGTTTCATATTATTTTTTAAAGTCTTGTTGCTGCGTTTTATTAAAAGTGAAGCACATTATCTGGGAGTAACTGGTCACCTGATAGACAAGCAGCTGAGATAAGTCACTGATAATGAAGCATGGCTTAAGCAGTTTCACCATCAGGCCAATCAGCTATCACAACCAGCTGAAACTACCTAATGATAAATTTCCTGGGGTTGCCAGGAGGCAAATCTTCATCTATTATTTTACATTCAGGAAAGAAGCAGACAAGTCCCCCCCCAAAAAAAAACATACATGGCACCAGAAAACCATAGAATACACAAGGAAATACAGAAATTCTACAAGTGATAAAAGCATCTGGCCTGTTGTTCTGATTAACAGAAATAATAAGTAGCTCCATTAAATGTATGCAGTAAAAATGTTAAAACTTAAATAAGCCTGGTCTCTGTGTGATTTGTTCACATAAGACGACTTCAAAGTGCTGTTTAAAACCTGCTCTGCACTTTTTAGCATTTACTTTATTTATTTATTAACTTTATGTATTGCACACCTGTTATCAGCATGCTAAACATGCTTCTTGAATGGATGTGTTCATTCCTAAATGTCAGGTGCATAATATCAAAGTACCTAAATGTGCTGGGCATTTTGTTTATGTGCACGTGTTTTCTGAAGACGCAGCGTGCTCTCTCTCTCTCTCTCTCTCTCTCTCTCTCTCTCTCTCTCTCTCTCTCTCTCTCTCTCTGTCCCAACCTTGTGACACCTTCCCACATGGGAATTTCCAGCAGTTTAACTTGAGGTCAGGTTGGCTGTCAGCCAATCGTCCCGCAGTTTCTGACAGACAAGGCTTTGTTGCATAAATTCAGTATAAGGGTCTAAAAGTTAATGTAATAAAGTTGCTTGTATTTTGAACTCACTTGTATCACACAATTTAAACTGGCTTATCTCATGTTGACCCTTGTTGTCCAAGAAAACAGAGGCTACATTCAGGAATTCAGGATTCTGTTTTGCTTTGCAGATTCAATTTAATTGAAATCAGAGCACCTGTGAGACCTTGCAAAAATTAACAATACAAATAAAAAGAATTATATAGAAACCTCATTAAATCCCACTAAAGCAGGATTAGAGACAGTGGAAATGAAAAACTTCCTTTAATGGGAAAAACCTCCAGTAGAACCAGACTTAGGGTGGTTGGCCGTTTGCCTCCAATGGTTGGGGTGAGTGGAAAGGAGGAGAGTAAAGAACAACAAGCCACAAAACAACAATTCCTTCACTTCAAAAGCTCATTCGCTCACTGAATATCTATAAAGGGGGAAATTACTGAACTTGATCTTGCAAAGAGCGACATAGTCCTTAAATTAAACAATTAAACCCTATTCTTTAAAACCAGTTAAGATTAAGGTCAAGTTATTTACAGCATTTCTTGCACAATGCATGTTTAGCATAATACATATTAAATAATTGAGGGAAATTTGAGGAATTCAATGCGGACATTCAAGGGAGTTTACCTGAAGGTTTATGCATGGAGGCTGTTCATTTAGGTGTTTTTCTGTCACTGATTGGGTTTCGGTTTATTGTAGCCTTGCTTTGACTGTACAGTCGGCAGTTAAGTCAAATCTTTTTTGTCACATCATAGTTAAAAAAAACATAAAATCCCAAAACTATATTTGTGTGTCATACAGGATCCTACATACAAGTGTGATTGTGGTGTAAAGAACTGGTTCTATATTCAATGACTGTATTTCCTCATGTATACAGGGAGTGATGAGTAGCTATTGGCAATAATTCCCTACATCTAGAGAATGAGCTGTTGTTGAAAGCTGGAGCATCTGAGCACTTTATTACAGGAAGTGCCTCTGGCTTCATTTGACCATTTGGCCTTGACAGTTTCTTTGTGTTCCCACACTGCATGCGATAGATTTTTGTGTCATTCCAGACCACCCAAACAGGAATCCCTGAACATCTACTGTATTTTCAATTGATTTTGGCCGGAACAGATGTTCTTTCCGAGCAAAGCACCAAAATGCAACAGAAAGAAACAGAAAGAAAGAAAGAAGAAGGACTCATTATTTAAAGATTTTCTAGTGTGGTTAGAGTGAAGGTGGTGGTTTAGATGTTGTAGGGCAGGGGTGGCATGGGAAAAGTGCAAAGCAGGTCACGAGTGACAAGTGCAACAAATGAACACAGGGCATGACAGCTTGCTGCATATAAGGCTGTGCAGTCGCAGACCAGCTGCAATGTCCATGGTGACCCCATGCTGAAAAGGAGCGAGGATGATGGATGGATAGATGGATGGATTTTGTTGCACTCCCTCAGCTGGCCCAAGAAAGGTTTCATTATTTAAATTCACTTAAATGAACATGAAGTTCAAGTGCAATTTAATCAAGATAATGCAGAGACACACACTATTGAAAAATGAAATAGAATAGAAATAGAATTAACTGAACTTAACCTCGACCTAAATGTGCAGTGCTGCACATGCACATGCACCTGCACATGCATTCTAACACTGTGGGTATTGCAAACAAATTATCCTATAAAACTGCCTTCAAAGGCTCCTCAGGAAATGTAAAACATGTCCTGTCCAGTATTCCCAGTGCAATGACATTCATTCCTTAACTTATTTTACAGCACAATATGGACAGAGACTCCTGTCTGGATTTATGTCACACTTTCTTCTGCATGTGACAATTCAGGTCCAACTACTTTTTGTATCTTACTGTAATTGTTTCAGCAGGGAATTTCCAAAAAACATCAGATGCAACAGACACAGTTTGGCAAACACCCAGCTAGTGATTTACAAGAAAAGGAAACCTTCTCTGCAATGCTTCAGTGGTACTTACAGTGTGTAACTCAACACAGACACTGATAGCAGAAATTAAACACTGGGTAATGTTATGTTGATATAAAGGGACCATGGCTCAGCCCAACTGGTATCAGCTTCCTCTATATAGTATGTGGGGAAGAGAAAGTTATCCTTTACAGACACTCAAAACTTTATAACTGTGCTGGTGTCAGTTTCGATGGACAATTTTCCACGGAGGTGTCACTGACATCAACCAAGAAAATAGGAAGTTTTTAGTCTGGGTCTGGTTTGATTTATTTCTTGCTAGACTGCCTCACAAATGGAATAAATTGTCAAGCATCACCTCAAGGGGGTAGAAAACTGCCAAGTTCCTTGCTAATGGTGCAATGTCTCTATGTTTTTAAACCAATCTGATTTAAAGAACATTTTTATTTATTCAAAGGTGCTTGGTCGCCAAAACCTGACCACAGTCTACAAACCAAGCAACCTTTCTTTTTCTTCCATGCAAAAATAGCATACTTCCTAACAAGTCAACAAAATCCTGCAAGATACATTTTTGGCAGACAGTGTTGAAATATGTAAAATGTCACAAAATTGTTAAGAAAGTTTGGATCTTCAGAAAAGATACCAAATCTTGGCAGTATCCGGGTTTATTTGCTTATCCTGATGGTATTCGTCAAGGAACCATAGTGGGTTCACCATGATTGTAATAGGGTTGTAATGCAGGTGATTTACAGTATGTATTTTTCTTTACGGTTCAATGTTTAATATATTTGTATTTAGTTTACTTTCATTACTTTGTGTTAACAATGTGATATGTAATTCATTGCTTGATGTTTTTGAAAAAAACATATTTGCAAATGTTGAACTGACTGAGTTTCAAATCATCATTACATTATTATATTTTTTTCCTCACACCTCATTTCACTGTACATCACGTCTACTGCACATCTAAAAGTCAGGTTACTGTTCCACACCTCCGTCATAGTGCAAGTTTGTTTTTCAAATATAATCTATAGTTATAATTAACCAAGTGTCTTTATGGTATGTGGGTTTGTTTCCTTATTTTATTTTAAAGTGTTTCTGTTCAGTCAACTCTTTTACATGAAGTGAATATGAAGTGAATATAAGCACTTGTGGGAGGGAAGGAAGTTGAAAACCTGGTAGTAAAGTTTACTGGACCACAAAGACCACAAATATACACCATAGTTAACTTCTCAAAGTGACTATACATAATTTAGGTGCAGGTGTGGGAGTTTTATTTAATGCCATGCAGCCAGAATAGCTGAACATATGGATTGTTGGAAGTTAGTATCATATAAAAGTAATTACTTTTTATTCTGTTTTTTTTCTACATCTAGTTGTCCTTGATGTTGTCTGACCTCAGAACCTCGTTCAAAGCCGCTTTTTTGAAACCACCATCAATGTGCACTTTGTTCAAGTCACTTTGTGCAGGGATGTTTTTTGTGCAGGGATGTTTTTTGTGCAGGGATGTTTTTTGTGCAGGGATGTTTTTTGTGCATGGATTACTGTTGTGTGTTTGTAACGTGAACCACCCTTTGGAGTTCTAAAGAACTAAAGAGTATAAGCCTTACCAACATGAGTACAGTATAATGACTTGTATTTTTCTTTCCCGGAATTGAGGCACAGTTCAGTTCATTAGTTCAGGTCATGTTACAGTCGATATATTACTTAATGTTCACCAATAAAATGTTTCAGCAAGATTTATTCTCTATGGCTGAATATAGCTTGTTTTGTCATACTTCAATATCTCTGCCAGATGGAAAAATGTGATTATTTTTCCATATGAGGTGGAAGAAGCAAAAAAAACAATTCCTTTTTATTTAAGAAAAGTTTTGCATGTTTCCCAACATGAATTGTTTTTCTTTTACAATAGATCCATTAAAAATCTCTCCCACTGGATACAACAAAAAATTATTTTGTGCTTTTAAGCATCTCCACAATATAAAATTGTATTTTATTTGAGTTAGAGCCAGATTCTTATCACATATAATGATAACACTCTATTTCCAGCTCCCTGCCTTTTTATGTGTAAATATTGATCCGTGTTTGCAGGTTTAAATCACTAACTCCTGATGTTTGTGTTTGATCATAGATTAGAGAAGTATGTCTGTGTCCTGACTCAAAGTGTGACAAAGTGTGTTCCTGTTACTTCAGAAGAGATCTGGGAATTGAAAGAGATGATAAACAATACACAAGAAAAGGGGATTTCTTCTCAATGGGAGGGAGCACAGAGATATAGGTTGATTTGTCTGAGCTATTCAGCTCGTGGTGGCCTCCAGGGTGCAGTGACCGGCTTGAGTGTGTGCATGTAGAGGGGGAGGTGCAAGTAATATTAAAAGTGAAACTAACTGGACACTTGTATATAAAGAGTGGCAGATGGAGGCAGCCTCTTCACTTCCTTTGCCACCTTAGGTGTTGAGAGGAAGAACCTGCTCTTCATCAGCTAACCTCCTGACAGACGAAGAGACGATCTCACCAGCTCAGCAACCAGACATGGCTCCAGCGGTTGACGCCAAGATCCTCTTCAGCATCCTCATCATCACCTGCTACTGTGCTGGTGAGTTTTCTCAGACATCCTTTCATCAAAAACGTCTCTTCAGCAGTAAGACTTTTTGAACTCTCATCTCTCTGGCACATGAGAGTGAAATGAGTCATTTCCAGGCCCATATATTCGAGCTTAAAAAGATAACAGGGTGTAATTTATCTGAACACATTGGTCTGGAATCGTTCCAAAGGGAAACATCAGTTTATGTAGTTTCTACTGTCAGGCTGTGTTTGGGATTTAAACATGCATCTTTGAAATTCACCCACGTTAAATGTCACGCTCATCAAGTTATTCTTGTTCTTTCTCTAGTCTATTATGACAGTTTTTGTCGAAATAGTATGTGCAATATATTGCTGGGATCAGACTCTTAATCTGAAATGGGACAACTCAAAAAAAAAAAAAACTTTATGGATGTGCAATACATTGAAATGCAGAGCAAATAATGAAAGATGCCTTCAATTAAAGAATGTTACTTATTAACACAAAGGAGCAAAGAGTTTTATCTTGCAGGGTGTGCTACTGGTTTTCCCCTTCTACCTTATCAGCTCAAACTGCATTTTGTAGTAATTAAAAGTTACAGGGTAACTTGAGGAATTCCCAGTCAAACCAGCGAAACTAACAAGGTGGCTTGTGGGATGTCATTATGTCATAATACATTTAGTTACTTTACACCACTGGGTTTCTACTTTAGTTGAATATTTCCAGTTTACTTTTGTATTTTTACACTAGTCACATTTTTAATACCAACTTTGACATATATTTCTACTGTTTACTGTGGTATTGGATAAATGATGATGAGTTCTTCTTACACTGCTGGTATTCTGCACTCAAAGAGGATGTCACTGCATCCAGAGTAGTGACAGCTGATTAGTCAGCAAAGGACTGTTTACTTTACTTATTATTTTATTAGTTGATAAATCAGTGATTAGGTCTTTGGTTATTTCCCAGAGCTAGAGGGAACTTTTCTAAACATCTTGTTTGATCTGAGTCCAACCCTCAAAAATATTCAGTTTGATATGATGTAAGATGAAGAAAAGCAGCACATTTATGAGGCTGGAACTGGGCCATGTTTGACCAGGGTTAAAAAAAAATTAAGATTTAAGACCTCAGATATGTCTTTTGAAGTTTTAAACAGATGTCTGCATTGTTATTCTGCTATAAAACCTCACTGCTCCAATGTTTTATGGGAGAGAAAGTGCCAAGCTGCCACACCCCTTCTCACTCACTCAACACTAAGGCTTTGGATTGTGATTGGTAATGACATATTGTGCACTTTGCAACACTGCTAATGAAATTCACTGTGGAAGTACAGCACATCGGGTCTAACTCAGTGTAGAGACAGAGACCTTTGAAGCCTACAGCACATTATATTCATAAGAAACTAATTTTGATAGAAGTGTCACTGTATGCTGAACTGATCTTCTTTGTCTTTCAGTGGCACTGGCAGAAATACCCATGGACTGCTGCATGCAAGCCTCAGACAAGCGATTTGACAGATCTCGTGTTGTGGACTACTATCAACAGATCAAGGGACACGGCTGTGCTATTGATGCCATGGTGTAAGTTGAATCTGCTTGTGGAGGATGATGTACATATCTATTGGAGTCAAGCACATTTGTTTGTAGAGTAACCTATGAAATTGTCACTCTGATCACAATGAGTTGATTTTCTTGCAGTTTCATAACCAGAGCTGAAAGGAAAATCTGTTTGTCAGCTGATGGTAAATGGAGCAAAAGGCTGAAGGACCATGTGGATCAACTGAAGAAGGACTGCAAGAAAAACAACTTCCAGGTACATTGACACGACACGACATGACAAGGAATTTGTTGAGTTTTCTGCATATATCTATATAATTGTATTGTTAAATTCTGTAAAGTTTTAAACCTTATATTAAATATATTAAAGAAGTGTCTGGAGGCTTTTAGTGAGATTTAGTGCTATATAAATAAATTGGTATGAAAACAACATATATAACTCAATATTTCCATTTTTTGCACTATGTATCTTTCTGTTAAATAAAAATACGACTTTGGACAAGATGACAAAATCAAAAGTATCCTCATGACTGTTAAGCATTAAGCTGGAGTCAGAGGGCAATTCACTTATTAGCACAGTATAACCTGTGTAATGTGTGAAAAAACAAGTTATTTGGACAATTCTGCCTGTCTACCAAACAATTGCCTCCTCAAACTACCTCCATATTTAACACACACAAGTGGTGTGTGTTCTACATCAACAGCGAGTAACCAGGATATACCTGTATAACCATAAAATAAAATATGAAAAAAGAATCAAACAAAACAAGTAAATCTCTTTGTGGGTTTCTTAGTTTGTACTATGTAACGGTCCTGCAAGCCTTCTCAAGCCTCATTAAGTTTCAACTGTGTTGCAAGACAAACTGTGAAACCGCAAATGCTTGAAAGTTGGCTTTCAGTCATGAGGCTAGACAGAAAGCAGCGCATGAACAGACACAGGCCGACAGCAGCAGGTAACAAGTTTGAGACAGAAACGTTCACCCCTCATTTGTACTAATATTTTTAGCA